>PITA01006412.1:0-80569 GCA_004023965.1 Spilogale gracilis | reverse complement strand
ACAGTGACTTGGAGGAGGAACACCCAACAGAAGAAGAACCCTGAGACTGCAACCCCAGTCACAGAATTACTGGAAATGAACGTAAACAATATGACAGAAATGGAATTCAGGGCAGCAATTGTCCAAGCAATGGCTAATTTAGAAAAGAACATTAGTCTCAAAGTGGAAGCCATAGTAACAGAAGTGAAAGCTGAGGTTAGAAAGGCTATAGATGAAATGCAATCTAATTTAAATATGCTAACAGCCAGAGTAAGTGAAGCTGAAGATCGTATCAGTGATTTAGAAGACAGATGGATTAAGAAGGAGCAAGAGAAGTCTTGGAGCAAACAGCTAAAATCCCATGAAAACAGAATAAGGGAAATAAATGATGCCATGAAATGCTCCAATATCAGAATTATTGGAATCCTCGAAGGAGTTGAGAGAGAGAGAAGCCTAGAAGATATTGTTGAACAAATCATGGATAAAAAAAAAAAAAAAAAAAAAAAAAAAAAAGAAAAAAAAAAAAAAAAAAAAAAAAAAAAATCATGGATAAAAATTTCCCAAATCTGGGGAATGAAACAAATGTTTATGTCATGTCCTAGAAGCAGAGAGGACACCCCCCCAAGATCAAGGAGGCCAGAAAAACCTCCGGGCACATAGTTGTGAAATTCGTGAATCATAAAACCAAAGAATATGTCTTAAGGGCAGCTAGGCGGAAGCAATCACTTACGTATAGAGGGAGGACTATCAGAATAATATCAGACCTTTCCACAGAAACCTGGCAAGCCAGAAAGGGCTGGCAAGACATATTCAGGAAATTACATGAAAAAAATATGCAACCAAGGATAATGTATCCAGCCAGGTTGACTTTCAGAATGGAAGGAGAAATAAAGAGCTTCCAGGGCTGCCAAAGTCTAAAAGACTATGCAAACACCAAGCCAGCATTACAAGAAATACTAAGAGGGGTTCTATAAAGGAGAAACGAACCCAAGAGATACGCAGAACAGAAATTTACAGAGGTAATCTATAGAAATATGAACTTCACAGGCAACATGATGTCAATACAAACTTATCTATCAATAATCATTCTCAATGTGAATGGCCTAAATGCTCCAATAAAAAGACACAGGGTTGCAGACTGGATAAAAAACAGGACCTATCCATATGCTGTTTACAAGAGACTCATCTTGTATCTAAAGACACTTCCAGATTGAAAGTGAGGGGATGGAAGACAATCTTTCATGCCAACGGACACCAAAAGAAAGCCAGGGTAGCGATTCTCATATCAGACAAATTGGATTTTAGCCTAAACACTGTAGTCGAGACACAGAAGGACACTACCTCATTCTTTTTCTTTTTAAAGATTTTATTTATTTGACAGAGAGAAACACAGTGAGAGAGGGAACACAAGCAGGGGGAGTGAGATAGGGAGAAGCAGGCCTCCCGCCAAGCAGGGAGCCCAATGTGGGGCTCGATCCCAGGTCTCCGGGATCATGACCTGAGCCGAAGGCAGTCACCCAACCAACTGAGCCACCCAGGCGCCCTGTGAAGGGGCATTTTTCAAATGAAGGGAAAGTAAGAATTTGTTCCTAGAAAAAATACCCATAAAATGATTAAAATAAATTTTCTAAACAAAAAGGAAAAGATAAATAAGTCTTTGACTATCAGAAAGGAAAGACATCAGAATGGATGAACATACAGCTAAATGTAATAGAATATCCTCATGGGTTTTTTAACTTGTATTTGATGATTGAAATAAAAGTCATGGCACCATTTAATGTGATGCTCAAAATATGTACAAAAAATACTTAACACAATTATATTTCAAAAGTAAGGAGACCAAAGGAACATAAACAGAATTAAGGTTTTACATGAAGTTGTAAAATGATGTAATTTGACTGTAATAAGTTACATATATATCTTGTAATACCTAGAGTAGTCACTAAAGATATTATACAATGAAAATGATAAAATCATATGATCCTCTCAATAGTTGCAGAAAAAATTTGGTAAAATACAGCATCCATTCTTGATAAAAAAGCATGCAAAATTAGGTATAGGTGGAACATGTCTCAACATCATGAAAGCCATATACAAAGGGCATATACAAAAGCCATATACAAATATCCTCAATGGGGAAAACTGAGAATTCCTATCAGGAGCAAGACAGAGATTTCCACTCTCACTGTTACTGTTCAATACCATGCTGGAGGTCTCAGCCTCAGGAGTCAGAAAACAAAAAGAAATAAAAGGCATCTAAATCAGCAAGTAAGAAGTCAAACTTTCACAATTTGTGGATGATATGATACTCTATGTAGAAAACCTGAAAGACTCCACAAAAAAATTGCTAGACCTAAAACATTAATAAAGCAAAGTTGCAGGATATAAAATCAATGCACATCTGTTGCATTTCTGTACACCCAATAATGAATCATTGATTGATCCCATTTACATTTGCACCCAGAATGCTAAGATACCTAGGAATAAACCTAACCAAAGAGATAAAAGATCTGTACTCCGAAACTATGGAATAATTAGGAAAGAAACTGAAGATGACACAAAAAATGGAAATACATTCCATGCTCATGGATTGAAAGAAAAACATTGTTAAAATGCCTATACTACTGAAAGCAATCTACAGATTTAATTCAATCCCTATCAAAATCCCGGTGTGGGGCATGGGCAATGAATCTTGGAACACTGAAAAAATAAAATAAATTTAAAGTAAAAAAATAATCCCAACAGCACTTTTCACAGAGGTAGAACAGACCTAAAATTTGTATGGAGCTAAATGTAAAGACCCTGAATATCCAAAGAATTTCTGAAAAAGAAAAACAAAGCCACAAGCATCATGATTCCAGACTTCAAGCTGTATGACAAAGCTGTAGTCATCAATACAGTATGGTACTGGCACAAAAACAGACACTTAAAACAATGGGACAGAATTAGAGAACCCAGAAATGTGCCCACAACTGTATGGTCAACTAATCTTTAGCAAAGCAGAAAAGATTTTCTGATGGAAAACAGAGAGTCTCTTCAACAAATGATGTTGGGAAAACTGGACAGCCACATGCATAAGAATGAACCAGACCACCTTCCTACAGCATACACAAAAATAAATTCAAAATGTATAAATGACCTAAATATGAGACAGAAAACCATCAAAATACTAGAGGAGAACAGAGACAACAACCTGTTTGACCTCAGCCTTAATGACGTCTTACAGAACACATGACCAGAGGGGAAGGAAAGAAAACCAAAATGAACTATTGAGACTTCATTAGGATAAAAAACATTTGCACAGTGAAGGAAACACTCACCAAAACTGAAAGACAGCCTATGGAATGGGAGAAGACATGCTACATTATTTCATTTATGTAACATTATCAAAAATGGAAAACTATAGGGAGAGAAAACAAATTAGTGGCTACTGGAAGCTGAGATAGAAGTTAAGGAAAAATATGAAGGTAGATTAGGGAATTTTTTTAGGCAATGGAAATTTTACCTATTTTGGTTTGGGTGGTAATCTCTAAAAAGTCATAGAACTGTATACTAGAAAGGGTGAACTTTTCTATATGAAAATTATATCCCAATAAAAGTAAAGAGAGATAATACTTCCTTCATGAAAGAAAGTTTTGGCAGAAACCTCTCCATTGCAAGGCAACAGAAGTCCCCTTTACACTGCCCCCCTCTACTTATTTCCAGACTAATGATCAGAATTAAAGCATGCTGAGATGGATAAGGGAAGAAAAAATTTACACCTCCAAGGAGGAGAAAAACATTGCCTAACATATCTTGCAAGAGTCATAGGAGTAAGAGCTAATGTTGTTGAACATCTTGTCATGGGCTTCTTTTAATATCAGTATATGCTCTTCAGTAAAATGTTTACTTATAGGTTTTGCCCCCTTTCTAAAAAGATTTATTTTTTGTGGTTGGGTTTTTGAGAATTATTTATGTACTTTAGATCTGTATGCTTTCCTAGTGTGTTGATCCTTTTATAATTATGTGATGTCCCTTTCAATATTCTCTTGTCCCAGAGTTTACTTTATCCCAATTTAATATAACCACTGTTGATTTAAGTTTGCATAATATGCTTTTTACAACATTTTATTCTTTTTTAATATTTTTCTTTATTTATTTGACAGAGAGGGAGAGATCACAAGTAGACAGAGAAGCAGGCTGAGAGAGCCAAGGAAACAGGCTCCCTGCTGAGCAGAGAGCCAGATGCAGGCCTCAATCCCAGGACCCCAGGATCATGACCTGAGCTGAAGGCAGAGGCTTTAACCCACTGAGCCACCCAGGCGCCTTCCAACATTTTATTCTCAACCAGCCTATGTTGTATATGAAACTAAATTTTGTTTTATCATTTTGTCTTTATCCAAGTGCCAATCTCATTTTTAAAATTTGTTAATTATAGTTGACACACAATGTTATATTAGTTTCAAGTGTACGGCATTGTGATTTAACACAATTATATACAGTAAGAAATGCTCACTGTGATAAGTATTATCTATCACCATACAAAGTTATTACAGTATTATTGACTATATTCACTATTTTATATACTACATTCATATATCTTATTTATTTTATAACTGGGAGTTTGTACCTCTTAATCCCCTTCACCTATTTGTCCATCCTGTCCACCTCCCTGCCCTATAACAATCACCAGTGTGTTCTTTGTATTTACAAGTCTGCTTCTGTTTTGATTGCTCACTTCTTTTGATTTTTAAATGGAATCACATGGTATTTTTCTTTCTTTGTCTCACATATTTCAGTTAGCATAATACTCTCAGATGTAGTGTTCAATAATTTATCAGTTGCAAATAACACCTAGTGCTCATCACATCACATGCCCTACTTAATGCCCATCACACAATTACTTCATCCCCCACCTACCTCCCCTCCAAGAACCCTTAGTTTGTTTCTTACAGTTAAGCCCAGCTTATCCTTCCTTCAGTTGAAATTTCACTAAATATCTTTTACCATTTCTTGACTTTCAGTCTGTATATGTCTTTAAATCTGAACATTATTGTAGGCAGCAAAAAAGGTAATATTTATCTACTCAACATGCTATGTCCTTTAATAGAGGTGAGTCCATATTTTTATACTATTAATATTAATTACAGTATAGTTAGTATACAGTAGTGTCTTATCAGTTTCAGTTTTACAAAGTTGGAATTCAGCAATTCCATACATTACCCAGTACTCATTATGCCAAATGTACTCCCTAATGCCCATCATCTGTTTCACCCATCCCTCCAATTCACATCCTCTTTGGTGACCATCAGTTTGTTCTCTAGAGTTAATAGTCTGTGGATCAGTGGGAGGGAAGGTGATGGAAGAGTAGAAGACCCTCATTTCATCTGGTCCCTTGACTTCAGCTAGATATCCATCAAATCATTCCAAACACCTGTGAATTCAACCTGAGATTTAAGAAAAGAATTTCTGCAATTCTATAAATAGAATAGCAATGACTTTTTACAAGGTAGGCGGTGTGGGGAAGTGAATTGGAGGTGATATATTGGAAGATAAAGGGGGGCTCTGTAACTACTGGAAAATAATACAGCAGCAGAGTGCAAAATTTGAATTTTTAGAAGTCTGCTTGGAAGGATGATCCTGCCTGAATGGTGCTCAGGTGGCAAAGCAGGGCAGAATCCTAGGTGCCATGGCATGGTCTCAGGATCCCTGGGATCACAGAAAAAATGGGTGCCTGAATATGGCAGAGTTCCAAAATATTGGAGCAGGGAAGGAGGCTCTCTGCTCATTTTTACCATAAATATCAAGCTGTGGTATGATCATGGGACCAGGCTTTGAGCAGGGACCAGAAAGCAGCAGAACCACACCAAGACACTGCTCTTTCCTGGGGGGAGCTGCGTGTGTGCCAGCATGATCCTGCAACCACTCCTGGAGCGCGGGCCCAGCAAGTGGCAGAACCTTCCTCCTTCCCAAGGGAAAATGGGTATGGGTGTGCACCTCAGAAGTTTGCAGAGTTTGGTGCACACAAAACTGATTAACTGCTTTTCCCTGAGGGTGCACTGAAGAGTGGGGGCCTGTGAAACTTCAATTCCAGGGCTGGAGATCATGGTACTAACATTTTTATTTTCATTCTCTACCTTTTCCCCAGAAGACCAGCAGGAACATCAGTTTACAGATCACACAGAAGTGAAAAATTCCAGTGCAAAAAGAAAATAGTATATAGAATTTGAGGGTTTTTTTTCTCATGATAATTTAGTTTGTCAATTTAAATTCTGCTTTTATTTTTTTCCTTTTTGTCCTTTTCAAATAGTTTCTTTTTAAGTCTTATTAATTTTCATCTTTATGTTTATATGTTATAGATATATTGTACATTTTTGCTTCCTTTCACTGTATTTGATTTTACATAATTTTGTGTTCTTTACAATTTTAGGAACTACTGTCATCTAACAAACAGGCCAAAATATACCCAGGAAAGTGTATTACCATGTTTGTCCACCTGTTAGATTATATTCTCCCTTTTCTTCCCTTTTTTTTTTCATTTTAGTTCCTGATCTCTTTTTTAAAAGAATTATTTATTTACTTGCTTACTACTTATTTGAGAAATACAAAGCACACAGAGGGTGAGTGAGAGGTAAAAGTACATTCCCTGATGAGCAGAAGCCTGATTTTGGGCTCACTCCCAGGAACCTGAGGTCATGACCTAAGCTGAAGGCAGACGCTTAACAAACTGCGATACCCTCTGGCACCCCTGGTTCCTCATCTCTTCTGATTTGCCTAGTGTGCATTTCACTTTGGTCACGGTTGATATATCTTTAATTTGTTCTCTCCTTCATCTGTCCTCTGGCCAAAATAACAGAAGGAAAAAATCACAACAAAAGAAAGAACCAGAGGTGATACTCTCTCCTATGTATTTAATCAATATAAATATAAGTAAGATGTAAGACCTAGAATGCCAAATAATGATTATAAAGATACAAACAGGGGTAGAAAAAAAAAACATAAAAGACACTAGAGAATTGCATCATGCAGAAATTAAAGAACTAAAATCTAATTGGGCTGAAAATAAAAATGCATTATCTAAGAGGCAGTCTAAAATGGACACTTTATAAACTAGAGTAAATGAGGCAGAAGAGAGAGGCAGTGACAAAGAAGATAAAATGGAAACTATGAAAGATGAGAACAAAAGAGAAAAACTATTGAATCATGAGGGAATGCTTCAAGAAATCAATAATACCATAAAGTGAAAGATTAATACAGTAATTTGAGGAAAGAGAGAGAGGTACAGAAGGTATATTTGAGCAAATTGTAGCTAAGAACATCCCTAATTTGGGGAAGAAACAGTCATTCAAGTCCAAGAGGCAAGGAGAAACCTCACAAAATCAATAAAAAATAGATCAATACTTTATCTTATAATGGAGAAGCTTGCAAAATTTAGAGATAAAGAGAAAATCCTGAGGCACCTGGGTGGCTCAGTCAGTTAAGCATTTGCCTTAGGCCCCAGTCTTGATCTTCAGGCCCAGAGATCATGTGCCGCATCAGGCTCCCTGTTCAGCAGGGAATCTATTTCTCCCTCTCCTTCTTCCCCAACCCCCACTTGTGCTCTCTCTCTCTCTCACACACACACACACAAACAGAGTCTCTATCAAATAAATAAACAAAATCTTTAAAAAGAGAGAGAGAGAAGAAATCCTGAAAACATCTCAAGACAAGAAGCTGTTAACATACAGGGGTAGAAACATTAGACTGACAGAAGACTTATCCTGAGACCTGGCAGGCCAGAAAGGACTGACATAATATATACAGGGAAGTACATGAGAAAAACATGCAGCCAAAAATACTTTAAATACTTTATCCAGCAAGGCTGTCATTCAGAATGGAAGGAGAGATAAAGAGCTTCCAGGACAGAAATTAAAATAATTTATGACCACTAAAATACCCATGCAAGAAATATTAATGTGGATTCACTAAGCAAAGAGTAACATAGATCAGAAAGAGGCAAAGACAGTCTACAGAAAAAGGGAATTTACAAGTAATACAGTGGCACGAAATTCATATCTTTCAATAGTTAGGCTGAATGTGAATGGGCTAAATGCCCCAATCAAAAGACACAGGGTGTCAGAATGGATAAAAATACAAGACCCATCAATATGCTGTCTCCAATAAACTCATTTTCGACCCAAAGGAAACTCCAGATTAAAGGTGAGGGGGTGGGGAACCATTTATCATGTTAATAAACTTCAAAAGGAACCAGAGGTAACAATCCTTACATCAGACAAATTAGATTTTATACCAAAGACTGAAGTAGGATGAAAAGGGACACTATATCATATATAAAGGCTCTATCCAACAAGATGACCTAACAACTATAAATATTTGTGCTCATAAACATGATAGAAGGAATTATATAACCCAATTAATGACCAAATTAAAGAAAAACATTGAAAATAATACAACAATAGTTGGGGACTTTAACAACCCACTCACAGCAATGGACAAATCATCTATGAGGAAGATAAACTAGGAAACAAGGGCTTTGAGTAAGACACAGGACCAGGTGGCCTAAACAGATATATACAGGGCTTTCCATCTTAAGGTAACAGAACACACATTCTTCTCAAGTGCACATGGAACATTCTCCGGGATAGATCACACATTGGGTCACAAATCAAGTTTCAAAAGGTACAAAAGATGAGAATTCTTCCATGCTTCTTTTCAGACCACAGAGTTTTGAAATATGAACTATTCACAAGAGGAAATTTGGAAAGAAGTCAAATATTTAGAGGTTAAAGATAATACTACTAAAGAATTCATGGACAATTACTGTTATACACAACAAATAAACCATTGAACATTACAACAAAGCATATTGTGTAATTTATGCTCTCTGACTGAACATAGTAAAAATAAATAAATAAATGAATAAATAAATAAATAAATAAATAAATAAATATATGCATGGGTCAACCAGGAAACTAAATAATTAAAAATTCATGGAAAAAATAAAAATTAAAATGCAAATGTTCAAAATCTTTGGGATGCAAACAGTTGGTCTTATGAGGATACAAGCTTTTCTCCAAAAACAGGAAGAGTCTCAAATACACAAGCTAACCTTAACACCTAAAGTAATGGGAAAGAGACAAACAAATAAAGCCTAAACCAAACATGAGAAGAGTTATAATAAAGATCAGAGCAGGGACACCTGGATGGCTGTTGTTAAGCCTCTGCCTTCGGCTCAGGTAATGATCCTGGAGTTCCTGGATTGAGCCACATATTGGGCTTCCTGCTCTGTGGGAAGCCTGCTTCTCCCTCTCACTCCCTCTGCTTGTGTTCCCTCTCTAGCTGTGTTTCTTTCTGTCAAATAAATAAAATCTTGAAAAAATTAAAAAAAATAAAACATATTTCTGGGTGGCTTAGTTGGTTAAGCGACTGCCTTTGGCTCAGATCATGATCCCAGAGTCCTGGAATCGAGACCTGCATCAGGCTCCAGCTCCTTGGGGAGTTTGTTCCTCCCTGTAACCTTCTCCCTTCACATGCTCTCTCTTTCTCTCTCTCTCAAATAAACAAAAATAAATAAAATCTTTTAAAAAATTAAAAAAAAATTTTTTTGTTCCTTTTGAAGTTTATTAACATGATAAATGGTTCCCCACCCCCTCACTTTTAATCTGGACTTTCCTTTGGGTCAAAAGATGAGAATCTTTTCAGTTCTCAGAGCAGAGAACAATGAAAGAGAAACCAAAAGAACAGTGGAACAGATCAACAATACTAGGAGCTCATTATATAAAGAATTAATGAGATAGATAAACTCCTAGCCAGACTTATCAAGAAGAAAAGAGAAAAGATCAAATTAATAAAGTAATGAATGAAAGAGGTAAGATCATGACTAATACCAAGAAAATGCAAACAATTTTATGAATGTATTATGTACCTTTGTTTTTATGTTGTTAGTCCCCATACAGTACACCGTTAGATTTCGAGGTAGTGTTCCATGATTCATTCATTGCATATAAAACCCAGTGCTCTATGCAATAGGTATGCTCCTTAATACCCATCACAAGGCTAACCCATTCCCCAACCTGCCTCCCCTCTAAAACCCTCAGTTTGTTTCCTGGAGTCCATAGTTTAACATGGTTCATCTTTCCCTCTGATCTCCACCTTTAGTTTCCATTCCTTCTCCTAATGTCCTCCATGCTATTTCTTAGGTACCACAAATAGGTGAAACCATATGATAATTGATTTTCTCTGCTTGACTTATTTCACTTAACATAACCTTCTCCTGTTCCATCCATATTGATGTAAAAATTGGATATTCATCCTTTCTGATGGCTCATATTCCATTGTATATATGGACAACATCTACTTTATCCATTCATCGGTTGAAGGGCATCTCAGCTCTTTCTACGGTTTGATCATCATGGGCATTGCTGCTATGAACACTGAGGTGCATGTGGCCCTTCTTTTCAGTACATCTGTATCTTTGGGGTAAATAGTAGTATAATTGCTGGGTTATAGGGTAGCCCTATTTTTAACTTTTTGAGGAACCTCCACACTATTTTCAAAAGTGGCTGTACCAACCTGCATTCCCACCAACAGTGTTAGATGGCTTCCTTTTCTCCACATCTTCTCCAACATTTGTTGTTTCTTGCCTTGCCAACTTTTGCCATTCTCAATGTGGTATTGATTTTAATTTCCCTGATGGCTAATGATGATAAACACTTCTTCATGTGTCTGTTTGCCATTTGTATGTCTACTTTGGAAAAGTGTCTGTTCATGTCTTCTGCCCATTTTTGACTGGGTTATTTGGGTTTTTTGGGGGGGGTGTTGAGTTTGGGAAGATCTTTATAGGTCATGAATATCAGCCCTTTATCTGTAGCATCATTTGCAAATATATTCTTCCATTCTGTGGGCTGCCTCTTCGTTTTGTTGACAATTTCCTTTGCTGTGCAGAAGCTTTTTATCTTGAATAAGTCCCAAAAGTTCATTTTGGCTTTTGCTTCACTTGTCCTTAGAGATGTGTATTAAAAGAAGTTGCTGTGGCCAATGTTGAAGAGGATACTGCCTGTGTTCTCCTTTAGGACATTGATGGATTTTTGTCTCACACCGAGGTCACATTTAGAATTTATCTTTGTGTATGGTGTAAGAGATTGGTCAAGTTTCATTCTGCATGTACCTGTCCAATTTTCCCAGAACCATTTATTGGAGAGACTCTTTTTTCCATTGGATATTTTTCCTGCTTTGTCAAAGATTATTTGGCAATGGAGTTGAGGGCCCATATATGGACTCTTTATTCTGTTTAATTGATCTATGTGTCTGTTTTTGTGTTAATACCATGCTGTCTTGTGTGGCAGTATACAAAAATCAATGCACATAAATTAATTGTTTTCTAATACACTACCAGTGTAACTATAGAAAGATAAATTAGGGAATCAATTCCATTTACAAAAGCACAAAAAAAAACCATACAATACCTTAGAATAAACCTAACCAAATAGGTAAAGAATCTATACTCTAGAAACTATAGAATTCTAGAATTTACAGAATCCTAGAATCTATACTCCAGAAACATAACACTTATGAAAGAATTTGAAGATGACACAAAAAGATGGAAAAACATTCCATGTTTATGGAGAGCAGATTTTATAATCTTACTTTTTTCATTTTCCATAACCCATTTGAAATTTATCTGTACCAAAGAATATAAAAGTATTTCTTTTGATATCTGAATATTTCATTGCACGGATGTACTACATTTTTTTTTCATTCATTCACCAGCTGAAGAACGTGTGGGTTATTTCTAAATTTTGGTTAAAGCTACTATAGACATTAATGTACAGATTTTTGTGTGAACACAGATTTACATTTGTGTCTTAAATTTACATACTTAAGAGTGGGACTACTGGGTCAGAGGATAAGTATAGGTTTAACATTAAAAGAAACTGCCTGTGTTTTCCATCATTTGGTATTCCATCACCAATGTATCAGATTTGTAGTTACTCCACATTCCTGCCAGTATTTGGACTTTAGTTTATTCAATTTTAGTCATTTTATGGGTATTTAATGGTGTATAACTGTGATTTAAATTTTTCATATTAACATTGTAAGCTTTTTGAAATGTTTCTATGAGACAGGCACAGATTGAATATTTTACACGTATCTTACATAATATTTTGTGAAAAACGAAGCAGCAGACAATTAAGGAAATGAATTTTATTCAGGATATTGCAATAGGGATAACACTCATTAACAAGGACCAGCTCAAAGGAAAGGAGGGCACTTGGTTTTATAAAAGCAGTTTAATAAGGGAGTCATAGCATTTATGAAAGGTGAAAAGTTTAAAAAAAAAAAAAAGGGGCGCCTGGGTGGCTCAGTGGGCTAAAGCCGCTGCCTTAGGCTCAGGTCATGATCTCAAGGTCCTGGGATCCAGGCCCGCATTGGGCTCTCTGCTCAGCAGGGAGCCTGCTTCCTCCTCTCTCTCTGCCTGCCTCTCTGCCTACTTGTGATCTCTCTCTGTCAAAGAAAGAAAGAAAGAAAGAAAGAAAGAAAGAAAGAAAGAAAGAAAGAAAGATAGGTGAAAAGGTACTTGTGATCTCTCTCTCTGTCAAATAAATAAATAAATAAGTATAGAAAGAAAGAAAGAAAGAAAGAAAGAAAGAAAGAAAGAAAGAAAGAAAGAAAGAGAGAAAGAAAGGTGAAGAGGTCCTTATGTTGAAATATATAAGATCAAGGCGTTCTTTATTTTGGTTAGCTTGGCTCTTTTTCACATCAGGGAAGTCACTTGTCATATGAGTTGTATGAAGTATATACTGTTATCATGGGCATTTTACTGATAATAAAACTGAGGCCTAGGGAATGTAAGTAACTTTCCTATGATTACTCAACTAATGAATGGCTGTGTTAGAACTGCTTTTAAAAATCAGAAAACTGTTTATGTCCCCAGAACCTTATACATTGCCTGGAATATAAGAGGTGCCCAATAATTATTAGTTCAATGAGTGCATGAATGTCAGGTATTACTGAACAGTCGATATTAAATATATACCAGGAGACTTTAGACCTCACTCATAGGCTTGTTGATGGGTTTTTAAAATTCATTTATGACAAAAATTCCCTGAAGTTACAGAAAAGCTGGTAAAAAAAATAGCTTTAAGGTGTGACAGTATTCTATGTTAATTACAGACATTGATTGGTCTCTGGCTTTCTTTTCCTGTTTTTTACTTCATTATATGGTAAAGCATGCCTAATAGAATGAGCTGGGAAATATACTATTCTCTTCAATTTTGTAAGAGTTTATGTGCATTTGTTAACATTTCTTTTTTAAATGTTTGATAAAATTTACCATTGAAGCCATCTGGGCCTGTGATTTTAATTTGCAGTTCCCAAATGACTAATGATTTTGAGCATTTTTTAAAATGTGCTTATTTACTATATTTATATGTTCTTTGATAAAGTACCTGTTCAAATAATTTTACCATTTTATATTAGGTCATTTTCATATTGTTCAGTTTTACAAAGTGCTCTATGTATTCTGGATACAAGTTGTGTAGAAAAGACAGACTGCTGTCCTTTAAAAATATCTTATAAGACTGGCCTTTGACAGCATCTGGAAACTTGGATTTTGGTATGGTTCCCATCATTCCCTTGTAAGAATTACTCACTTAGACTCACAGTGTCTAAACTGTTTATATATACATTATAGTTTATGCTGAGCATCTGTTTTCCTTTTATTGGTCTGGAATGGTGGTATATGTTAGGTAGACAGTGGCTTTGTGAACTTTAAAGCCATTTCCCACCCCACAAAACCCAAAAATGGGCACCAAGTCTCAGATGGGCTTACCTGGTAGATAACATTTTAAACATGTTGTCACAGCTTGTTGCTGGAGGAATTATATTTGCTTTACCAAGAGAGAACTTGTGTAAGCTTGCACATGGTCTCTTCTAGATTTTGGCACACATACCTTTTCCTTGGCTGTTTTTGTTGTTTATTCTTTTACTGTAATAATTTAAGGATGTGAGCACAACTATATGCTGAGTACTATGAGTCTTCCTAATGAATCATTGAACTTCAAAATGGTTGGGGACCCCCGATACACAAATTACTTATGAAATATGCATTTTCCAACATTTCCTACAATCTTTGGTTTGTCTTGTTTAATTTTATGAATAATGTCTTTCAAAGAGCAACAGATTTAATTTTGGAGTCCAGTTTGTGTTTTTCTTTCATGATTTATGCTTTTGGATTTGTGTTTAAAATTTTTAATACTTAATTTGTTAAGACATTCTTTTTCTAAGTTCTTATTCAAATTCCAGTTACTTAATATACAGTATATTATTAGTTTCAGGGAAACAGTATAGTGATTCAACATTACATACAACACACAGTGCTCATTAAAACAAGAGTACTCCTTAATCCTCATCACTTATTTAAACCATCCCCCCACCCAACTCCCTTTTGTTAACGACCAGTATGTACTTTATAGTTGAGTCTATTTTTGGTTCGCCTTTTTTTTCTTTTGCATGATTGTTTAGTTTCTTACACTCTTCATATGTGTGAAATCATACAGTATTTGTCTTTCTCTCACTGACTTATTTTGCTTAGCATAATACTCTCTAGCTCCATCTGTGTCATTGAAAATGACAAGATATATTTTTATGACTGAATAATAGTCCTGTGTGTGTGTGTGTGTGTGTGTGTGTGTGTGTGTGTGTGTGTACTTGGGCTGGTTCCATAATTTGGCTATTGTAGAGAATGCTGCTATAAACATCAGGGAGCATGTATCCCTTTGAATAAGATTTTAAAAATTATATTTATTAGTTTCAGAGGTAGAATTTAGTGATTCATCAATTGCATATAACACCCAGTACTCATTACTTCATGAGCCTTTCTTAATACCCATCACCTGGTTATCTTTTCTCCCCACCAATTTCTCCTCCAACAACCCTCAGTATATTTCCTAGAGTTAGTTATCTCTTATGATTTGCCTCCCTCTCCACTTTTATCTTATTTTATTTTTCCTTCCTTCCCCACAGTTCATCTGTCTTATTTCTTAAATTCTGCATGAGTGCAATCATATGGTATTTCTCTGAGACTGACTTATTTAACTTAGTATAATATCCTCTAGTTCCATCCACATCATTGGAAATGCAAGATTTCATTCATTTTGATGGACGAGTAGTACTCGTGTGTGTGTGTGTGTGTGTGTGTGTGTGTGTGTGTGCGTGTGTGATATCACATATATATCACTATATATATATCTGCCAATGGCATCTGGGCTTTTTCCATAATTTGGCTATCATGGACATTGCTTCTAAAAACATAGGCCCTTTGAATCACTATTTTGGTTTCCTTTAGATAAATACTTAGAAGTGCAATTGTTGGGTTGTAAGGTAGCTCTATTTTTAACATTTTAGAGGAACATTTTAACATTTAGAGGAATCTTCATATGGTTACCCAAAATGCCTCTACCAGTTTGCATTCCCACCAATAGTGTAAAAGGGTTCCTCTTTCTCCACATCCTCGCCAACATCTGTTGTTTCCTGATTTGCTAATTTTAGCCATTCTGAATGGTAAGAGGTAGTATCTCATCATGGTTTTGAGGTGTATTTCCCTGATGCTGAGTGATGTTGAGCATCTTTTCATGTGTCTTTTAGTCATTTGTATGTCTTCATTGGAGAAATCTCTATTCCTGTCTTCTGCCCATTTCTTGGTTGGGTGTTTTGTTTTTTAGGGGTTGAGTTTGATAAGTTCTTTATAGATTTTGGAGACTAGCCCTTATCTGATATGTAACTTGTGAATATCTTCTCCCTTTCTGTAGGCTGTCTTTTACTTTTGTTGGTTGTTTCCTTTGTGTGCAAAAGTTTTTATTCTGATAAATTCCCAAGAGTTCATTTTTGCTTTTGTTTCTCTTGCTTTTGGAGACATGTATTGCAAGAAGCAGCTGTGGCTGAGGTCAAAGAAGTTGATGCCTGTGTTATCCTCTAGGATTTTGATGAATTCCTCTCTCACTTTGGGCTTTTCATCCATTTTGAGTTTATGTTTGTGTATGGTGTAAGATAGTGGTCCATTTTTGTTCTTCTGCATGTGGCTGTCCAATTGCCACGGCACCATTTGTTAAAGAGACTTCCATTGGATTTTCTTTCCTGTTTTGTCAAAGATTAGTTGACCATGTAGTTTAGGGTCCACTTCTGACTTCTCTAATCTGTCCCATTGACCTATGTGTCTGTTTTTGTGCCATTACCATATTGTCTTGATAATTACAGCTTTGTGGTAGAGCTTGAATTCCAGACTTATATATCTAGCCTTCATTTTCTTTTCTTTTCCTTTCCCTTTATTTTCTCTTTCCATTCCTTTCCTTTATTTCTTTCCTTCCTTCTTTCCTTCCTTCCTACCTACCTTCCTTCCTTCCTTCTTTTCCTTTTTTCTCTCCTTTCTCTCTCTCTCTCTCTCTCTCTCTCTCTCTCTCTCTCTCTCTCTCTCTCTCTCTCCTTTCCTCAGTTTTCTTTTTCAACATTTACTTTGGAGCCTTTTCTGGTTTCAAACAAATATTAGAATTGTTTTTCCCAGCTCTGTGAGAAATGTTGGTGGTATTTTGATATGGATTCCATCAAATGTATAGATTGCTTTGGGTAGTATAAACATTTTAACAATATTTCTTTCTCCAATCCATGAATATGAAACATTTTTCCATTTCTTTGTGTCCTCTTCAATTTTTTTCATAAGTGTTCTGTAGTTTTCAGAGTATATTACTTTTACCTTTTTGATTAGGCTTATGTCTTGTTATGGTTGTGGGTGCAATTGTAAATGGGCTCGATTCCTTCATTTCTCTTTGTTCTGCTACATTATTGGTGTATTTTAATAGAACGTTTTTGTACATTGGCTTGGCATCCTGCAACTTTTACTAATTCATGCAACAATTCTAGCAATGTTTTGGTGGAATCTTTTGAATTCTGTTATATAGAGTATCATATCCCCTGCAAATAGTGAATGTTTGACTTCTTTCTTGCTGATCTGGATGAATTTTATTTCTTTTTTGTTATCTGATTGTTGAAGATAGGACTTCCAGTAGTATGTTAAATGAAGTGGTGAGATAGGACATTCTTATCTTCTTTCTGAGTGTTGAGGAAAAGCTCTCAGTTTTTCCCTACTTGAAGATGATATTTGTTGTGTGTATTTCATATATGGCCTTTATGGTGTTGTGGTATGTTCCCTCTATCCCTACTTTGTTGAGTGTGTGTGTGTGTGTGTGTGTGTGTGTGTGTGTGTGTGTGTGTAGGTTTATCAAGAATGGATATTCTATTTTGTCAAATGAGTTTTCTGCATCTATTGGGAGGATCATATGGTTTTTATCTTTCCTTTTATTACTGTGGCTTATCATGTTGATTTGCAAGTATTGAAACCTGCTTACAACCCAGAAAATTAATTCAACTTGATCTGGTTGATACTTTTAATGTACTGTTGAATTCGATTTGCTAATATATTTTTGAGAGTTTTCACATTCACGTTCATCATGGATATTGGCCTGTAATTATCTTTTTTAGTGGGGTCTGGTTTTCGAATCAAGGTCATGCTGGCCTCATACAAGGAGTTTGGAAGTGTTCCTTCCATTTTTATTTTTGAAACAGTTTGAGAAGTAGAGGTACTAATTTTTCTTTAAATGTCTGATAGAATTCCCCTGGGAATCCATTTGTCCCTGGACTTTTGTTTGTTGGGAAAATTTTTATTATTGTTTTAATTTCTTTGCTGGTTATCGGTCTGCTCATATTTTCTATTTCCTCCTATTTCAGTTTTGGTAGTTTGTATGTTTCTAGTGATTTATCTATTTCTTCCACATTTTTGGCATGTAATTTCTCATAATCTTCTCATTATTTTTACATGTTCCAGTAGTCATATAATTTTTATAATAATTTATTTTATTTTATATTTTCTGTGTTCCATGATACATTGTTTATGCACCACACCCAGAGGTCCATGCAGTATGTGCCCTCCTTAATACCTACCACCAGGCTCAGCCATCCCCCCCGACCCATTCCTTCCAAAACCCTCAGTTTGTTCTCAGGGTCCACAGCCTCTAATGCTTCATCTCCCCTCTGATTTACCACAACTCATGTTTCCTTTCCTTCTCTTAATATTTTCCGTGTTATTCCTTATGCTCTATAAGTAAGTGAAACCATATGATAATTGACTTTCTCTGCTTGTTTATTTCAGTCAGCATAATCTCCTCCAGTCCTGTCCATGTTGATACAAAAGTTGGATATTCATCCTTTTTGAAGGAGGAATAATATTCCATTGCATATATAGACCATATCTTCTTTATCTATTCATCTGTTGAAGGGCATCTTGGCTCTTTCTATTGGGTATTGTGGACATTGCTGCTATGAACATAGGGTTACATATGGCCTTTTTTTTCACTACATCTGCATCTGTGGGGTAAATAACCAGTAATGCAAGTGCAGGCCACGAGGTAGCTTTATTTATTTATTTATTTATTTATTTATTTATTTATTTATTTATTATTGTTACTTAAATTTTTTTTCCAGTATTCCAAGATTCATTCCCCATTCCTCACACCCAGTGCTCCACGCTTTAGGTATCCTCAGTACCCACCACCAGGCTCTCCTATCCCTCTAACCCCCTCCCTCCAAATTCCTCAGTTTGTTTCTGTGTCCAAAGTCTCTGTTGTTTCATTTCTCTCCCTGGATTACCCTACTTCCCATTTACTTTACTTCTCCCACTGTCCTCCAGGTTACCCCTCATGCACCGCAAGTAAGTGAAACCGTGTTATACTTGACTCTCTCTTCTTGGCTTATTTCACTGAGCATAATCTCTTCTAATCCAGTCCATGTTGCTACAAAGGTTGGATATTCACCTTTCTAATGGAGGCATAGTATTCCAGTGTGTATATGTACCACATCTTCTTTATCTATTCATCTGTTGATGGGCACCTTGGCTCTTTCCACAGTTTGGCGATTGTGGCCATTGCTGCGATGAACATTGGGGTACATATGGCCCTTCTTTTCACTACATCTGTACCTTTGGGGTAAATGACCAGTAATCCAATTGCAGGGTCCTAGGGTAGCTCTATTTTTAATTTTTTAAGGAATCTCCACACTGTTTTCCAAAGCGGCTGCACCAGTTTACATCCCACCAACAGTGTAAGAGGGTTTCCCTTTCTCCGCAGCCCTCCAACACTTGTTGTTTCCTGACTTGTTAATTTTGGCCATTCTGACTGGTGCAAGGTGGTATCTCAGTGTGGTTTTGATTTGAATTTCCCTGATAGCTAGTGACGCTTAACATTTTTTCACGTGTCTGTTAGCCACGTGTATATCTTCTATGGAGAAGTGCCTCTTCATGTCTCTTGCCCATTTTTTGATGTGTTCATCTTCTTTTTGGGTGTTGAGTTTGAGTAGTTCTTTATAGATCTTGGATACCAACCCTTTCTCTGTAGTGTCATTGGCAAATATCTTCTCCCATTCTGTGGGTTGCCTATTTGTTTTGTTGACTGTGTACTTTGCTGTACAGAAGATTTTTATTTTGATGAAGTCCCAGAAGTTCATTTTCGCTTTTGTCTCCTTTGCCTTTGGAGACGTATCTTGAAAGAAGTTGCTGTGGCCTATGTCAAAGAGGTTACTGCCTATGTTCTCTTCCAGGATTTGGATGGATTCCTGCCTCACGTTGAGGTCTTTCATCCATTTCGAGTTTGCCTTTGTGTGTGGTGTAAGAAAATGGTCTACTTTCATTCTTCTATACATAGCTATCCAATTTTCCCAGCACCATTTATTGAAGAGGCTGTCTTTTTTCCACGGGATATTTTTTCCTGCTTTGTCAAAGATGATTTGACCATAGATTTGTGGGTCCATATCTGGATTCTCCACTCTTCCATTGGTCTATTTCTCTGTTTGGGTGCCAATACCAAGCTGTCTTGGTAATCACAGCTTTGTAATAAAGCCTGAAGTCAGGTAATGAGATACCCCCAGCCTTGCTTTTCTTCTTCAGCAATTCCTTAGCGATTCAGGGTCTCTTTTGTTTCCATATAAATTTTAGGATTGTTTGTTCCAACGTTTTGAAGAATGTTGGTGGAATTTTGATCGGAATGTCACTGAAATTATAGTTTGCTCTGGGCAGTATAGACATTTTGACAATGTTTATTCTTCCATTCCATGAGCATGGAATGCTCTCCCATCTTTTTGTGTCTTCTTCAATTTCTTTCATGAGTGTTCTATAGTTCCTCGAGTACAGATCCTTGACATCTTTGGTTAGGTTTATTCCTAAATATCTTATAGTTTTTGGTGCTATAGTAAACGGAATCCATTCTCTGATTTCCCTTTCTATTTTTTCATTGTTAGTGTATAAGAATGCAACTGATTTCTGTGCATTGATTTTTTATTCTGCCACATTACCGAATTGTTGTATGAGTTCTAGTAGTTTGGGGGTAGAGTTTTTGGGTTTTCCATATAGAGTATCATGTCATCTGCAAAGAGAGAGAGTTTGACTCCCTCTTTGCTAATCCAGATACCTTTTATTTCTTTCTGTTGCCTGATTGCTGTTGGTAGGACTTCTAACACTATGTTCAACAGTAGTGTTGAGAGTGAGCATCCTTGCCTTGTTCCTGATCTCAGAGGAAAGTCTGTCAGTTTTTCCCCATTGAGGATGATATTTGCTGTGGGTTTTTCATAGATAGATTTTATGAGGTTGAGAAATGTTTCCTCTATCCCTATACTTTGAAGAGTTTTGATCAGGAACGGATGTTGTATTTTGTCAAATGCCTTTTCTGCATCAATTGAGAGGACCATGTGGTTCTTCTCTCTTCTCTTATTGATTTGTTCTATCACGTTGATTGTTTTGCGAGTGTTAACCACCCCTGCATCCCTGGGATAAAACCCACCTGGTCATGGTGGATAATCCTTTTAATGTATTGTTGAATCCTGTTAGCAGTGATCTTGTTGAGAATCTTGGCATCTGTATTCATCAGCGATATTGGTCTGAAGTTTTCCTTTTTGATGGGGTCTTTGTCTGGCTTGGGGATTAGAGTGATGCTGGCTTCATAGAAAGAGTCCAGAAGTTTTCCTTCCGTTTCTATTTTTTGAAAGAGCTTCAGGAGAATAGGTGTTATTTCTTCTTTGAATGTTTGGTAGAATTCCCCAGGGAATCCGTCTGGGCCTGGACTCTCGTTTTTGGAAAAGTTTTTGATCATTGCTTCAATCTCATTACTGGATATAGGTCTATTCAGATTGTCAATGTCTTCGTGTTTCAGTCTTGGTAGTTTATAGGTTTCTAGGAATGTATCCATCTCTTCTAGGTTGTTAAACATATTGGCATATAATTGTTGATAGTACTTTTTGATGATTGTTTCTATTTCATCGATGTTAGTCGTGATCTCTCCCCTTTCATTCATGATTTTGTTAATTTGGGTCTTCTCCCTTTTCTTTTTGATTTGTTTGACCAATGGTTTATCAATTTTATTGATTCTTTCAAAGAACCACCTTCTAGTTTCGTTGATGCATTCTACTGTATCTCTAGTTTCTGATTCATTCATCTCTGCTCTAATCCTTATTATTTCCCACCTTGTGTGGGGGGTTGGTTTAATTTTTGTTGATTTTCCAGTTCTTTAAGGTGTAATGAGAGTTGGTGTATTTGGGATTTTTCAATTTTTTTGAATGAGGCTTGGATGGCTATAAATTTCCCCCTTAGTACTACCTTTGCTGTATCCCCTAGGTTTTGGATCAATGTATCTTCATTCTCATTGGTTTCCATGAAGTGTTTCAGTTCTTCTTTGATTTCTTGTTTGATCCACATATTCTTGAGTAGGATCGTCTTTAGCTTCCAAGTGTTTGAGTTTCTCCTGAACTTTTTATGGTGGTTGAGTTCCAGTTTCACGGCATTGTGGTCAGAGAATATGCAAGGAATAATTTCAATCTTCTGGTATCGGTTGAGCCCTGATTTGTGACCTACTATATGGTCTATTCTGGAGAAAGTTCCATGTGCACTTGAGAAGAATGAGTATTCTGCTGTTTTAGGGTGGAATGTTCTGAATATATCTATGAGGTCCATCTGGTCCAATGTGTCATTCAAGGCTCTTGATTCTTTGTTAAATTTCTGTTAGATGATCTGTCCATTGCTGAGAGTGCTGTGTTAAGATCTCCTACAATTAATGTATTTGTAAAATATGATTCTTTATTTTGTTTAACAGTTGGCTTATATAGTTGGCTGCTCCCATGTTAGGGGCATAAATATTTACAATTGCTAGATCTTCTTGATGTATAGACCCTTTAAGAATGATGTAGTGTCCTTCTGTGTCTCTGACTACAGTCTTTAGACTAAAATCCAATTTGTCTGTTATGAGAATCGCTACCCCAGCTTTCCACATTGAGACTAATGTTCTTTTCTAAATTAACTATTTCTTGGACTATTGCTGTCCTGTATTCCATTTCTGTCATATTGTTTATGTTCATTTCCAATAATTCTGTGACCGAAGTTGCAGTCTCGGGGTTCTTCTTCTGTTGGATATCCCTTCTCTGAGTCATTGTGGCGAGGAGTGGTTGAGGGGGTGTATGGCTAAATATCAGCCACTGTCTAGGTGGATTGGTCATTGGGAGGTTTTGGAGCAACCAGAATTCACCACCGAAAAGGGAGGAGAAAGAAAAAAGAAAACGGAAGAGAGGAAGCAAGAAAAGAAACCCCTGCCAGAGCGGGACCCGGTGGTAGGATTTATATGGTACAAAACTGTTACAGGGTAAAGGAAAGGGTTATCAAGGGTAAATGAAGAGATCAAAAAGCGAAGCCCAACCTATATGACCCCCAAGACCAGTATTTATATAATATAAAAGCAAAGACAATTGCACAGACACACTGACAAACTAGAATGGGAAGGTGAGGGTAGACACTCCTTTTGGGCAAGGAATGCGTTTCAGACACTCCCAAGTTTGCCTTGTTATTATTGTTGGCGGAGCCCACTTTCAAAAGATATTGGGAGATTAGAACTGGTTGTATATAGGGGTAGTATTGAATAGGGATGTGGGATTAACTTGAAGCTTATAACTACATGTACACGAAAAGATAGAATAAAGGAAAGAGGAGAGAAGAAAGGGAAAAACAGAGAAAGCAAACAGGGAAACAAGAGGCAAGAACAAGAGCAGAAAATACAGGAGTGTGTTTGAAAAAATTTCAAGGTAAAAAAATTGTTATGGGGTGTTGTATTGAGTATCACGTTGTGATAAAGGGGGGGTTAAAAATTGAAAGAAGAAAAACCGTGAGAATGTATTTTTAAGCTTAAATGGAAGCTTTAAAAGTAAAAATAGAAAAAAAAATTAAAAAGTAAATAAAAGTATTTGTAGTCAGTACCAGGTGATTAATAAATTGCCTTTCCCCCGATTTGGGGTTTTGCAGTTTGAGTGTTGTCCTCCTGAGCTTCTGGCTTGCTTTCTGGGGGCGGGGCCTGCCATGCTGTTTCAGTCCTTTTACCTGGGCTGTGTCTCTCCGCCCCCTTACTAGAGGCTGGTCTCAATGGTAACCAGGTTATCAGGTTACAGTTGTCTTGTGGCAGAGTGTTGTTCTTTTAGGTCCTTTTTCAGCTACTGAGGAAGTCAGGTCGGAGCAAGATGTCTGTGCCCAGATCTCCTTCCCAGAGAGAGCCTCTACATAGAGAGGGGCTCTTTCCCGCTGCCCGTTTGGCAGCCTGTCACAGCCTGGCATGCACAGAAGCTGGATTGATTTCTGCCCACGCCCCCCCTTGTCGCTTCACTCCTGCACCTCAAAACCACAACTCCTTTTTGATCACACATCCCTGTCTGTGCCCCGGGACCCATGGCCTCTCCGGTCCCATGCAAGTCTGCAAAATCGCCTTCCCTGGGGGGTCTGCGCCTGGCCCATGGGGTGGAGAGAAGTGGGAGACAACGGTAGCGGTGGAAACATACAATCCATGCCCGCTGCTCTTGAGATCCCCCGTGCCACGAAGCCCTGCTTCTCTGGCTTAAGCAGTGGGGGGATAGACTCCGCACCCCAGCTCCTCTAAGTTCCCTGGAGCTGCGGGGCACTTCCTCTCCCTGCAGATTCCCGTCTCCCCGTTGCTGTGGAGGAAAAACTGATTTTGCACCTCATAGGGCACTCTCTGTCCCTGCGGGTCCCCATCTCCCCGCTCCCCGCTCCGCTGGCGCCAGCAGTGGCACAGTGGTGGCGGCTGCGGTGGCATGGCGGCGGCAAGAAAAAAAAAAGTCTCCTTGCCTGCCGAGGGCTCTGCTGTGTTCCCAGTTCTGTCTTGCCCCAAATCAGATCATAATCCGCTGTTATTCCCCACTCACAGAGCACTTTCGTGTTGGGGTATTTGCTTTCAATGGTTCAGCTCTGCGGGCTTCCTCCCCCACACCCCTGTCTCTGGGGGCAAGCCTCTGGCCCTTCTCATTTGTTTCTACCTTTTTGCCAATGGTCTTTGTCTCCAGCGGTGAATCAGAAGAGCGGAATATCACATTTCAGGCTGATTTCATGGGTGCTCACAGTGGTCCTGTAGTGGTTTTTTTTTTTTTTTTTTTTTTTTTTTTTTGCTGAAATTGAGTTCACTTCAGGGAACTCCCCGAAATGCAGCCACCTGGCCTTTCGCCATCTTCAGTCCCCCCTATTTTTATTTTTTAAAGGAGCCTCCACACTGTTTTCTAAAGTGGCTGCACCAACTTGCATTCCCACAAACAGTGTAAGAGGGTCCCCTTTCTCCACATCCTCTTAAACACTTGTTTCCTGTCCTGTTAATTTTTGCCATTCTAACTGGCATAATGTGGTATGTCAATGTGGTTTTGATTTGAATTTCCCTGATGGCTAAAGATGATGAACACTTTTTCATGTGTTTGTTAGCCATTTCTATGTCTTCTTTGGAGAAGTGTCTATTTCATATTTTCTGCCCATTTTTTGACATGATCATCTTTTTGGGGGAGTTGAGTTTGAGTTCTTTATATATCTTGGATATCAGTCCTTTGTCTGCAGTATCATGGTGAATATCGTCTCCCATTCCATGCGTTGTCTCTTTGTTTTTTTGACTGTTGCCTTTCCTGTGAAGAAGATTTTTATCTTGATGAAGTCCCAAAGGTTCATTTTAGCTTTTGTTTCCTCTGACTTTGGAGACATGTCTTGAAAGAAGTTGCTGTCACCCATGTTGAAGAGGTTACTGCCTAATGTTCTCCTCTAGGATTTTGATAGTTTCCTGCCTTACATTGAGGTCTTTCATCCATTTCAAGTTTATCTTTATGTACGGCATAGCAAAATTGTCATTTCATTCCTCCGTATGTAGCTGTCCAATTTTCCCAGCCTCATTTATTGAAGAGACTGTCTTTTTTACACTGGACATTTTTTAAAAGATTTTATTTATTTATTTATTTGACAGAGAGAGAGAGAGAGAGAGAGAGGAGAGAGAGAGAGAGATATCACAAGTGGGCAGAGAGGCAGGGAGAGAGAGGAGCAAGGAGGCTCCCCCTGAGCAGAGAGCCCAATGCAGGCCTCGATCCCAGGACCCTGAGATCACAACCTGAGCCGAAGGCAGAGGCTTTAACCCATTGAGCCACCCAGGCGCCCTACACTGGATATTTTTGCCTGCTTTTTTGAGATTATTTGACCCTAGAGTTGAGGGTCTATATCTGGACTCTATACTCTGTTCCATTGGTCTATGTGTCTGTTTTTATGCCAGTACCATGCTGTCTTGGTGATCACAGCTTTGCAGTAAAGCTTGAAATGAGGTCATGTGATGCCCCCAGCTTTGTTTTTCTTTTTCAACATTTCTTTAGTGATTTAGGTCTTCTCTGGTTCCTTAGAAATATTAGGATTGTGTGTTCCAGCACATTTTTTCTTTTTTCTATTATGTTATTTTATATTTTCAGTTATCCAATATTCATTGTTTATGACCCACACCTAGTGCTCCATGCAATATGTGCCCTCAACAACCACTACAAGGCTCATCCATCCCCCCAATGTCCTCCCTTCCAAGGACCTCAGATTGTTTCTGAGTCCAAAGTCTCTCATGTTTCATCCCCCTCCTGATTTACCCCAATTCACATTTCCTTTCCTTCTCCTACTCTCCTCCATTTTACTCTTTATGCTCCACAAGTAAATGAAACCATATGATATTTGACTTTCTCTGCATGGCTCATTTTACTCAGCATAATCTCCTCCAATCCAGTCAATGTTGCTATAAAAGTTAGGTGTTTATCCTTTCTGATGGAGGCTTAATATTCCATTGTGTATATGGACCACATCTTTATCCATTCGTCTGTTGAAGGGCACCTTTGCTGTTTCCACAGTTGGTGATTGTGGCCATTGCTCCTATGAACATTGGGGTACATAAGGCCCTTATTTTCATTACATCTGTATCTCTAGGGTAAATACCCTGTAGTGCAATTGCAGTGTCACATGGTACATCTATTTTTAATTTTTTTAAAGGTTTTTATTTATTTATTTGACAGAGAGAAACATAGCTAGAGAGGGAACACAAGCAGGGGGAGTGAGAGAGGGAGAAGCAGGCTTCCCGCAGAGCAGGGAGCCCGATGTGGGACTCGATCCTGGATCTCCGGGATCATGCCCTGAGCCAAAGGCAGTTGCCCAACCAACTGAGCCACCCAGGCGTCCCTATTTTTAATTTTTAAAGGAATCTCCACACTTTTCCAAAGTGTCTGTACCAACTTGCATTCCCACCAACAGTGTAAGAGGTTTCCCCCTTCTCCACATCCATTCCAACACTTGTTGTTTCCTGTCTTGTTAATTTTAGCCATTCTGACTGGTGTAAGGTGCTATCTCAATGTGGTTTTGATTTGTATTTCTCTGATAGCTAGTGATGATGAACATTTTTTTCATGTGTCTATAAGCCATTTGTATGTATTCTATGCAGAAGTGCCTCTTCATGTCTCTTGCCCATTTTTTTGATGTGATCATCTTTTTTTGGTTGTTGAGTTTGAGTAGTTCTTTATAGATCTTGGATACCAGCCTTTGTCTGTAGTGTCATTTGTGAATAACTTCTCCCATTCCATGTGTTGCCTCTTTGTTTTGTTGATTGTTTCCTTTGCTGTGCAGAATCTCTTTATTTTGATGACGTCCCAAATTCATTTTTGCTTGTTTCCTTTTCCTTTGGAGACATGTCTTGAAAGAAGTTGTTGTCACCCATGTCGAAGAGATTACTGCCTATATTCTCCTCCAGGATTTTGATAGATTCCTGCCTCATGTTGAGGTCTTTCATCCATTTCGAAATTCATCAAATTTCACAAATTTGTCTTTGTGTGTGGCATAAGAGAATGGTCTAGTTTCATTCTTCTACATGTAGCTGTCCAATTTTCCTAGCATCATTTATTGAGGAGACTGTCTTTTTTCCAGTGCATATTTTCCCCTGCTTTGTCGAAGATTGTTTGACCATAGAGTTACAGGTCCATATCTGGACTCTCTACTCTGTTCCATTGGTCTATGTGTCTGTTTTTGTTCCAGTACCATGCTGTCTTGGTAATCATAGCTTTGTAATAAAGCTTGAAGGCAAGCAACGTGATGCCTCCAGTTTTGTTTTTCTTTTTCAACATTTCCTTAGCAATTTGGGGTCTTTTCTGGTTCCATATTAATTTTAGGATTATTTATTCCAGCACTTTGAAACATGTTGGTAGAATTTTGATCATGATGGCATTGAAAGTATAGATTGCTCTTGGCAGTATAAACATTTTAACAATGCTTATTCTTATGATTCTGTCTCTGCTTCTGTCTCTCTTGTCTCTATCTGCTTCTGTTCCTGTTTCTCTCTTTGCTTCTGTCTCTCTTTCTCTCTTTGCTTCTCTGTTTCTGTCTCTCTTTGCTTCTGTCTCTCTTTGCAGGCTCTCTGCCTTTTTTCTGCCTTTTTCTTTGCCTCTGGCTCTGCCTTTGTCTCTCTTGACTGTCAAGGGCCCCAGTCTTTTATTATTCAAAAATGAGGAAGTTGGGGGATGCAGTTAGGTTAATGTTAAACAAAGTGATTTATAGCAGGCAGAATCAAGCCTTTCTAAGAAGGCAAGTAAAGATGGTGTTGATGACCTCGACATTAGCATAACTCCAGATTCTTGGCTGGGAAAGCCCAGAGGGACTTTCATTCACATTCACAGGTACCTCCACCAAAGTTTCAGGTGGCTTGGGCATGGCGGGAGGGGGTATCATGCACTGTCCAGGACATTTCCAGACTCTTTCTATGAAGCCAGCATTACTTTAATCCCTAAACCAGACAAAGATGCCATTAAAAAGGAGAATTTCAGACCAATGTCCCTGATGAACATGGATGCCAAGATTCTTAACAAGATCCTAGGTAATAGTAACCGACAGTACATTAAAACAATTATACACCACGACCAAGTGGAATTTATCCCTGGGATGCAAGGGTGGTTCAACATTTGCAAATCAATCAATGTGATAGAACAAATCAATAAGAAGAAAGAGAAGAACCACATGGTCCTCTCAATTGATGCAGAAAAAGCACTTGACAAAATACAGCATCCATTCCTGATGAAAATTCTTCAGTATATAGGGATAGAGGAAACATTCCTCAACCTCCTAAAATCTATCTACAAAAAACCGAGAGCAAATATCATTCTCAACGGGGAAAATGTGACAGCCTTCCCACTGAGATCAGGAACAAGACAAGGATGCCCACTCTCACCACTATTGTTCAACATAGTGTTAGAAATCTTAGCAACAGCAATAAGACAACAAAAAGAAATAAAAGTATACAAATTGGCAAAGAAGAAGGCAGTCTTTCTCCCTTCATTGATGACATGATTCTTTATATGGAAAACCAAAAAGACTCTACCCCCTAAGTCCTGGAACTCATCTAACAATTCAGTAATGTGGCAGGATACAAAATCAATGCACATAAATCAGTTGTGTTCTTATACACTAACAATGAAAATATAGAATTGTAAATCAGAAAATTGATCCATTTACCATAAGATACCTTAGAATAAACCTAACCAGAGAAGTTAAGGATCTGTTCCGACACTTCGAAAAATGCTTGTGGAATTTTGATCAGGGTGGCATTGAACCCATAGATTGCTGTGGGCAGTATAAACAATTTAACAATGTTTATTCTTCTGATCCATGAACATGGGATAGTTTTCCACCTTTTTGTGTCTTTTTCAGTTTCTTTCATGAGTGTTCTGTAGTTCCTCAAGTGCAGATCCTTTATCTCCTTCATGAGGTTTATTCCAAGGTATCTTATGGGTTTTGGTGCTATAGTAAATAAAATTGATTCTCTAACTTCTCTTTATATATTATCATTGTCATTGTATAAGAAAGCAACTGGTTTCTGTGCACTGAGTTTGCGTCCGGCCACATTACTGAATTGCTGAATGAGGTCTAGTAGTTTGGGTGTGGAGTCTTTTGGGTTTTCCATATAAAGCATCATGGCTGATTGACTTGAAATGAAAATCTTTCTGTCCAAGGGATAAATCCCACCTGGTCATGGTGGTTAATCATTTTAATGTACTATTGGATATTATTAACTAGGACGTTGTTGAGAATCTTGGCATCCATATTCATCAGAGATATTGGTCTGAAATTTTCCTTTTAGATGGAGTCTTTGGCTGGTTTGAGGATCAAGGTAATGCTGGCTTTATAGAAAGAGTCTGGAAGTTTTCCTTCCCTTTCTATTTTCAAAACAGCTTCAGTAGAAATAGATATTATTTCTTCTTTGAATGTTTGGTAGAATTCCCCAGAGAATCCATCAGGTCCTGTGTACTTCTTTTTTGGGAGTTTTTTTTTCTTTATCACTGCTTCAATCTTATTACTAGATATGGATCTATTCATATTTTCAATATCTTTGTATTTCAGTCTTGGAAGTTTATAGGTTTCCAGGAATGCATCCATTTCTTCTAGGTTGTTTAACTTATTGCCATATAATGTTGATAATAATTTCTGATGATTGTTTCTATTTCTTTGGTATTAATCATGATCTCTCCCTATTCATTCATAATTTTATTAATTTGGGTCTTTTTTCCTTTCCTTTGTATTATTTTGCCCAGTGATTTATTGATCTTATCAATTCTTTCAAAGAAGCAGCTTTTAGTTTTGTTGATATGTTATACTGTACCTCTAGTTTCTAATTTTTTGAGCTCTGTTCTAATCTCAATTATTTCTCATCTTGTGTGTGGGGTTGGCTTAATTTGTTGTTGATTCTCCAGTTTTTTTTTTTTTTTGGTGTAAGGAGAGTTGGTGTATTTGGGATTTTTCAGGTTTTGAGTGAGTCTTGAATGGCTATTTACTTCCTCCTGAGGACTGCCTTTGCCATATCCCATAGGTTTTGAACTGATGTGTCTTCATTCTCTTTGGTTTCCATGAATTGTTTAATTCCTTTGATTTCCTGGTTAATCCAAAGAGTCTTGTGCAGGATGGTCTATAGCTTCCAAGTGTTTGAAGTTCTTGGGATTCAGTTCCAGTTTCAAAGTACTGTTGTCTGAGAATATGCAGGGAGTAATCTTTATCTTTTGGTATCAGTTGATTCCTGATTTGTCACCCAGTATGTGGTCTATTTGGAGAAATTTTCATGTTCACTGGTGAAGAATGAGTATTCTGTTTTAGAGTGGAATGTTCTGTATATATCTATAATTTCCATCTGGTCCAATGTATCATTCAACGCTCTTGTTCCTTTGTTGATTTTCTGTTTAGATGATCTGTCTATTGCTGAGAGTGTCATGTTAAGATCCACTATAATTAATGTATTTGTATCAATATAACTTTATTTTGTTTAACAGTTGGCTTATGTAGTTGGCTGCTCCTGTGTTAAATATAAATATTTACAATTGTTAGATCATCTTTGTGGATAGACCCTTTAAGCATGATGTAGTGCCTTTATCTCTGACTAAAATCTAAACTTAAAATCTAATTTATCTCATATGAGAGTGCTAGCCCAGCTCTCTTGAGTCCCGTTGGCATGAAATATGGTTCTTCATCCCTTCTCCTTCAATCTGGATATATCTTTAGAGTCAAAAGGTGTTTCTTGTAGACAGCATATGGACGGGTCCTGTCGTTTCATCCAGTCTGCAACCCTGTGTCTTTTTATGGGAGCATTTAGGCTTTTCACGTTGACAGTGATTAATGAATGATAAGTTTTTATTGACATCATGCTGCCTGTGAAGTCCTTTTTTCTGTAGATTGTCTGTGTAAATTTCTGTTCTATATCACTGTTGGGTTCTTTCCTCTTTTATAGAACCCCCCTTAATATTTCCTGCAGTGCTGGCTTGGTCGTCACATAATCTTTTAGTCTTTGTTGGTCTTGGAATCTCTTTAAGTCTCCATCCACTTTGAATGTCACTCTTGCTGGATAAAGTATTCTTGGCTGCATATTCTTCTCATTTAGTGCCCTGAGTATGTCTTGTGAGCCTTTCTGGCTTGCCAGTTTTCTGTGGACAGGTCCGACATTTTTCTGATGATCCTCCCTCTGTATGTAAGGGATCTCTTCTCCCTAGCTTCCCTTAAGACATATTCTTTGAATTTATAATTTGCTAATTTCACAGTTATGTGCTATGAAAGCCTTGTTGATCTTGAGGATGTCCTCTCTGCCTCTAGGACATGAACACTTGTTCCATTCTCCAGATTAGGAAAAATTTCATCCATGATTTCTTCAACTATGTCTTCTAATCTTCTTTCTCTCTCCATCTCCTCAGGGATGTCAATAATTGTGATATTGGGACGTTTCATGGTGTCATTTATTTCCCTAGTTCTATTTTCATGGCTTTAAGCTTTATTTTCCAGGCCTCCTCCTGACTCCTCTTTTCTATCAGTCTGTCTTCTAGATCACTAATTCAATCTTCTGCCTCCCTTAACCTAACTGTTAGAGTATTTGGATGTGATTGAATGTCATTTATAGAGTCATTTTGGTGAGAGGTGGTTGAGGGGATATAAAGCTCAATATATACCATGATCCAGGGGAAGTGCCCATTGAAAGGTTACAGAGCAATTGGAATTTATGAATTGGAATTTCAAGAAGAAAGAAAAAAGAAAGAAGAGAGTGAAAAAGAGAAAAAAAAGAAAGAAAAAACCCAGCCAAAATGGGTCCCAATTATAGGATTTATATGGCACAAACCAAAAATAAATAAACAAAAAGGCCAACAAAATTCAAAGAAAAGAAAATAAAAGAAAAGAAAACCCAACCAAAAGGAACCCATAGAATAAGATTTATAAAGTACAAAACAAAAACATGTACACAGAAACAGTGACAGACAAATAAGATATGAAAGTGGTTATAACCCCTCAACGTGGCAAGGAAGGTTATTTCAGTTCTTCCTGAGTGTATCTTGTTATCTTTGTTAGAGGACTCAACTTTCCAGAGATATAGGGAAATTAAAACTGGTTTATATATAGTGATAGCATTGAATAGGGAAAAGGGATCACCTTGAAGCTTATACCTGTATGTATATTTAAAAAAAATAAGCACAGGTATATGTATGAAGAAAAATTCAAGTTAAAAGGTTATTGTGGAATATGTTGTGTAAACATCTATTTGTAATGTTAAGTAGGTTAAAAAATGTAGAACAAGAATTGTGAGAATGAATTTAAAAACAAAAGGAAAAGAAAAGTTATAGAGGTTTTGGGGCAGTACCAGGAGCTTAATAGTTTTTCTCTGTTGTTGGGGTTTTACAGTTTGATGGAGACCCTTTGGTCATTGTCCTCTTGTTTTTTTGGCTTGTCTTCTTTTTTATTTTTTTAAAAGATTTTATTTATTTATTTGACAGAGTGAAACACAGCTAGAGGGGGAACACAAGCAGAGGGACTGAGAGCGGGAGAAGCAGGCTTCCCGCTGAGCGGGGAGCCCGATGTGGGGCTCGATCCCAGGCCTCCAGGATCATGACCTGAGCCAAAAGCAGTCGCTTAACCAACTGAGCCACCCAGGCGCCCCTTGGCTTGTCTTCTTGGTCAAGGGCCTGCTGCATTATTTTTCATTCAATCTTTCTTGGGCTGAGTCGCCCTGCCCCCTATCAAGGGGCTGGGCTCTATGGAAACAGTTTTTCAGGCTTTTAGTCTTTGGAGGTTTTTGTTTTTTGGTGGCTTTTTTTTCCCAGCTTTTTGCAGAGTCAGAGAAAGTAAACTGTCTGCATCCAGACCTTTGCCTCAGAGAGAAGTTTCAATCTTTTCCCCTCTGAATGGTCCAGAACACACATACTCCCCCTCTGCAAACTCTGCTCCACACCATAACTTCTTACAGATGGTGCACACCCCCAGTCACCACCACAGTGGTCGCCCGAGGCCCCAACTGTCTCTACACCCCTGTGCCCCAGAAACCGCAAGCGATATTGGTTTGGGTGAGCCTGCTGTTGCCAGGACTGCTGTCTGGAGCCCATACCCATGCCCCAGCAGCTGCTTAGGTCTCATGGAAGGCCGCATGTCAAGGAGCCTCCAGCAGGAGCCTGCACCAGACTCTCAGGTGTGGACTGGTGTCTGCCCAGCCTGAGCGGTGGTGCAAACAACAGAAAAACATGGGCTCATGGTCCATGGACTGGAGTCCCTGTGTGGCTCTCTCAGGTGTGGCTGGGCCCTGGATGTGACCATCCTGGGACTATGGGCTTAGGTCCTTGCCTGTGGCTGCTCAATTCCACCAGTTGCCCCTTAAGACCCTTTGTTTTTTGTTTTGTTTTGTTTTTATTTTAAAGATTTTATTTATTTATTTGACAGAGAGAGACACAAAAAGGGAGGGAACACAAGCAGGAAGAGTGGAAGAGGGAGAAGCAGGCTTCCTGCTGAGCAGGGAGCCCAATGTAGGGCTCAATCCCAGGACCCTGGGGTCATGACCTAAGCCGAAGGCAAATGCTTAACGACTGAGCCACCCAGGCACCCCTTGTTTTTGTTTTTGTTTTTTGAGTGCTTTTAACCAGTATCTAAGTTGATGCTGGTCCCCAAGCACAGGGCACTTTTGTTTTGGGGTATTACTTTCCAATGGGTCACTTCTGGTGGCTCCCTTCCCTCTCTGTTTATCCCCTGAAATCAGTCCTAGTGTTCCCACTCCAGTTTACCTCACTACTGATGGTCTTTGCCATCGTAGAGATCCAGAAGTGTATAATCTTACATCTCGGACTGATCTCATGGGTCTTCATAGTGTTCTGATAGATAGTTAACTAATTTAAGGAGACCAGTTGAAACAGGATCTCCTATTTCTCTGCCATCTTGCCCCTCCCATCCCATAATATTCTCATATGATTGTTGCATTTCTGTGATTTTTTTTTCATTTACCATCTCATCCACATGTAAAACAGTGTGCAGGTTTCTTAAGAAACTAAAAATAGAGTTATCCTCCAATGTTAGTTTTTATCTCTCCTCTTTTGTTCATGATTTTATTCATTTGGGTCCTTTCTCTTTTCTCTTTGATAAGTCTGGCTAGGGGTTCATTAATTTTATTTTTTTTCAAGGACTTAGCTTTTGGTTTCACTGATCTATTCTACTATTTTGTTTGCTTTTTTGTAATAACATCTTTATTATTTACCTTCTTGTGTTCTCTTTAGACTTCATTTGTTTTTCATTTTCTTCCTCCTTTATGTGTAAAGTTTTGTTTCTTTGAGATTTTTTTCTTGCTTCCTGAGGTGTATTTGTAGTTATATACTTGCCCTTTATGCCTGTGTTTGCTGCATCCCAATGTTTTCATACTGTTTTGTTTTCATTTTCATTTGTCCTGTATTTTTAAAAATTTCTTCTTTAATTCCTAATTGACCCATTCATTTTCTTTATGTACTTTAACCTCTGTGTATTTGTGGTTTTTCCAAATTTTTCCTTGTGTTTGACTTCAGCTTTCATAGCATTATTGTCAGAAAATATGCATGGTATTCTCAATATTTTGGTATTTCTTGAGGCCTGATTTTTGACGTAGTATGTGTTCTGTTCTGGAGAATGTCCCATGTGCATTTGAAAAGAGTGTGTATTCTGTTGTTGTAAGATGAAATGCACTGAATACATCATTTATTCCATCCAGTAAGTATGCTTCCTTGTTGATTTTCTGCTTGGATGATCTGTGGGTTGATATAAGTTGGGTGTTAAAGCCTCTTACTATTATTGCATTATTATCAATGAGTTCATTTATGTTTGTTATTGTTTTATATATTTGGTTGCTCCAAAGTTGGCTGCTTAAATATTTACAATTGTTAGATCTTATTGTTTGTTAGTCCCCTTTATTATGATGGAGTACTCTTCTTTCTCTCTTGTTAGAGTTTTTAGATTCAAATCTAGATTGTCTGATATAAGGATGGCTAGTTCAATTTTCTCTTGACATTCATTAGCATGATAAGTAGTTCTCTATCACCTCCCTTTCAATCTTCAGGTGTCTTTAGGTCTAAAATGAATTTCTTGTAGACAGCATATAGTTGGGTCTTTTTTTTTAAATTCTGGCACCCTATGTATTTTATTTGAATAGTTAATCCATTTACATTTAGAGTAATTATGATAAATAGGAATTTAGTATCATTTCATTGCTTTTTTGACCATTAATTCTGGAGATTTTCTCTGTTCCTTTCTAGTCTTTATCCCATTCCATGAGTTCCCTTTAATATTTTTTGCAGGGTGTCTTAAGGGTCACAAACTCTTTTTTAAATTTTGTGTGTGAAACTCTATCTCTACTTCTATTCTGAATGATAGCCTTGCTGGGTATTCTTGGCTGCAGAGTTTTCCCTTTTAGCATATTGAGTATATCATGCCACTTTCTTCTGTCTTGCCACGTTTTTGTGCAGAGATGCAGTACTAAGCTTATTTGTCTTACCTTGAACTTAGGGACATCTTTTGTCTTACTGATTTTAGGATTTTTTTCATTATCTTTATATTTTGCAAATTGAACTAGAATATGCTCTGGCATTGGTCTGCTTTTCTTGATTTTGATGGGAGTTCTATGTACTACCTGGATGTGGAAGTCCCCAGATTCGGCAGTTTTCAGCTATAATTTCCTCAAATAAACCTTCTGTCCCTCTTTCTCTTCTACTTCTGGGACTTTCTTGATACAAATGTTATTGAGTTTTCTGGAGTCCCTGATTTCTGTAGTCTACTTTTGTGATCTAAGATTTTTCTTTCCCTCTTTTGATCTTCTTCATTATTTTTCATTATTTTCACTTCTATATCACTTACTCATTTCTTTGCTTCCTGTATCTTTGTGGTCATTGCATCCAGTCAGTTCAAATCTCAGTTACTGCTTTTTCCTTTTGGCGTGATTAGTTTTAAGGTCTTTTATCTCCACAGGCACTTCGTGGTATCTTCTGTGCGTTTCTCAAGCCCACTATCCTTATGATTGATGCTTCAAAATCTGGATCAGACATATTATTTATATCTGTTTTGATTAAATCCATGATTATAACCTTTTGTTGTTTCTTTTGTTATGACTTTCTTTGTGTTGGCATTTTGCCTAGGTCTCTTGTCTTCTACATGTTCGGAAAGCCTGCTTTATTTCTTGCTCCTGAGAGTACTGGATTTACTGAAATACATGTCATATAAAGACTACAGCCTGGAAATTCAGGGGTTGTTTCTGATGTATGTTATACACACTCTGATGCTGTGTTATGGCTGCTCTATTCCTCATATCAGTGTTCTGTAGTGTTTCTCCTTGCCTGCAACAAGTAATGATTGGTCCTAGGCCAATGTATGGAGAGTTTCAACCTGGAATGCTCTGGTATGCTTCTAAAAAGAGACTTGATGGTATTTCCATTAAAGCTGAAGCTTTGCATATCTTTACGGTCAGTAGATGTGGTGCATATGGGGATTTCTGCTGGTCTTCTTGGGGAGGACCCTGCCGTTCTGGTTTTCAGGCACACTTGCCAAGAAAACAGAGTGCTGGGGTCCAGGGCTTTGTGTAAACAATTTATGCAGACAGTGTTGGCACTGGCTGTTTACTGAAGTTAGTTGATCCTGAGAGGTGTGGGAAATAAATGGTCAGGCAGCTCCTTTGTCCTTGGAGAAGGGTATTTGTCCTACCTCCTGTCAGGGAAGTTCTCCCCGAAGACCTAATAAATTTACACCAGGCATACTAGGTGTTTTTCAGATCTGTGCTTACACACTGTCTCCAGGTTGCTTGTCTGTCTGGAGACACACAGTGCACTTTGAGCTTTACCCCAGCCAGGCTGGATGAGTTTTAAAACTCCAAAGTTTACAAACTGGTATGGTGGTGACTTGCACTAGTTTTTTTTTTTTTTTTTAAAGATTTTATTTATTTGACAGACAGAAACACAGCCAGAGAGGGAACACAAGCAGGGGGAGTGAGAGAGGGAGAAGCAGGCTTCCCGCCGAGCAGGCAGCCCAATGTGGGGCTCGATCCCGGGTCACCGGGATCATGACCTGAGCCGAAGGCAGTCGCTTAACCAACTGAGCCACCCAGGCATGCCTGCACTAGTCTTTTGAAGGAGGGTCTTGGTGCACTGGGATAGATGAAATTTTGACCCAGAAGGGCAGTTTCACCAGAACTCAGGAGTGTGGGGTTTGGAGCAAAGCACATTAAGTGGCCAGTGTCTGAGTTGGCCATCCTCAGCAGATGTCTTTGCACCTATGCTGAGAAGATGAGGAGAAAAATGTCACATGCCACTTCTCTTAGGTGGCATCAGCTCCAAAGAATGGGGAACCATCTTTACCTGTGTGTCTGAGGAGATCCTCAGATGGTGCTGTCTGTCCCCTGGGTTACCTGCCTGCCTTCTCTAAAGAAGCAGGCAGTGTCCTTGAGGCTCTATACCAGCCACCTCATGGACCTCTTTGAGTCCACTGGTTAAAAAAAAAAAAAGCTTCACAAAAATCAGCCTCTCTCTTTTTCTCTGTCAATGGTTTTGGGAAATGGTTTCCTTGTATGAGCCCCAATGCACTCCTCTCTTTCTCTCTCTCGCTTCTCTCCATGACCTGGACTCCCTCTTCTCAACAGCATGTGATCTGTTTCTCCCCCAAACCATTTCTGTGCACATCCTACCTTCCACAGTGTGGGTTCCTTTCTCCTTCTAGTTGTGCAATTTGTTCTGTCAGTCCTCAGGTCAATTTCTTGGGTATTCAGAATGATTTGATATTTATCTAGCTGTGTTTGAGACAATGACAAGGCAAGCCTGAGGTCCTCCTGTTACTCTGCCATCTTAGCTCTTCTTCTCCAACCCTTTTAGAAAATTATTTTGTCTTTGTTAGCTTTTTTTTTTAAATTTTCATATTCATTTTAGAATGTATTGGTGGATTTCTATAAACATTTATGTTAGGGTTTTGATTGGAATTGTGTTATATCTATAAATAATTTTGGAGAGTTTGCATCTTGACCATACTGAAGTTTCTAATCTATGAAAACAGTATATATCTCCATTTAACTTTTGCTTCCTTTGATTTCATTTATCAGTGTCTTATAATTTTCAGTATATAAACCTCATACATATATTGTTAGATATGTAACTAGGCATTTCATGAAATTTGGTGCAATTATAAGTGGTACCATTTTGTTTCTAATTTTCCAGTGTTTCATTGCTATTATGTGAAAATATAAAAATATGTTTAAATTTTATATACTGTCCTTGTATTCTGTGACCTGAATAAAGTTGTTTATTAGTTCTAGTGCTCTTTTTGAATTTTTTGTGATTTTTCTAATCTGAAGATGAAGGCTTTTTTGTTTTTGCTCTTCTAGGATTTACTTATTTGAGAGAGAAAGAGTGAGAGTGAGGGGGGACAGCAGAGGGAGAGAGACAAGCAGACTCTGAACTGAGCACAGAGTCTGACTTAGGACTTCATTTCACAACCCTGAAATCATAACCTGAGCCAAAATCAAGAGTCAGATGTTCAACTGACTGAGAGACACAAACATCCCTGAAGATAAAGTTTTATTTCTTTTTTTCCAATTTATATGCTTATATTTTTCTTATCTGATTGGATTTTTTAGTATCTTCAATATAATAAAGGATAGAAGTTGTGTGTACAATCATTATAAGCTTGTTTCCAACATTAGGTACAACTGACAAGCAAAAAACCGCACATGTTTGAAGTATACAATCAAGTTTTTACATATATGTATACCTGGAAAGCCATCACCACTATTAAGCTTGAAATACACACAAGACAAAACAAGCCATTCCTAAGGCCTGTTGATTCAACTGGTAAAGATACAGGGTTTCAGGTTTTTTTTAAGCAAATAACTTTTTTTGAAGATTTTTATTTATTTATTTCACAGAGTGAGAGATCACAAGTAGGCAGAGAGGCAGGCAGAGAGAGAGGAGGAAGCAGGCTCCCTGCTGAGCAGAGATGCAGGCCTCAATCCCAGGACCCTGAGATCCTGACCTGAGCTGATGGCAGAGGCTTTAACCCACTGAGAAACCCAGGTGCCCCAGTGTTTCAGTTTTAAATTCAGACAGTTGATTTTTTATATGTATGGAGAAAAGAAGAATAGCCAAATATGCTAGGTCCCCATGGTATTTTCTAATAAGAATGATAGCAACATAAAAGGTGAAAGATGACTATAAAGAGAATTGTGGTATATCCTATTGCTAAAGAGCCAATCCCAGACTGCAACTAATCTGTGGGGAGCCCAGAGCCAGGCTGGCGTCAACAGTTGATTAAGAACTCCTGAACTCACCAGCCTGGGTGTTTTACCCCGGCTAGGCTAGAGTTAATAGTTTGAGTGAAACTCCTTGTACCTGCCTATTTGGGCCTTTGCCCTTGTAAGACGAAGGCCAGTTAATCATGTTCTTTTTTTTTAAGATTTTATTTATTTATTTGACAGAGAGAAACACACCTAGAGAGGGAACACAAGCAGAGGGACTGAGAGAGGGAGAAGCAGGCTTCCTGCCTAACAGGAATCCCGATGTGGGGCTCGATCCCAGGTCTCCAGGATCATGACCTGAGCTGAAGGCAGTCGCTTAACCAACTGAGCCACCCAGGCGCCCCAATCATGTTCTGATATAAACATAAATATTTAGGCACGTGCTGTACTCCCTAAGAGCACTAATCACATTTACAGGCATGTGCTGTGCCTCCTTTTATCTTTGATGATGGTAGTTTGGTAGGAACAAAGAGAATTGTCATCATGGGGTCTGTTACCAGTAATTGGGAAAGAGATATGGGGAACTGTGGGGGTATGGATGGAAATTATGAAATTCTTGCTGTAACTTTTCCATTATAGATGTTTCTACATGATTGTGTACCGCTCAGTATATAATGACTTGTAGCCCTGAATAAAATCGGCATTGCTTGGATACCATCCACTTTGTCCCTCCTGTTCCCATCTCTTTTGTTACTCGTCTCCGTTTCACCATCTCCTTACCCTCTCGTTCCTGTCTGTGTTTTCGGAGACCAGGCCCCGACACTAATCTGTTTTATACTTTGCAACCCTATTCTGAGGCAAGTGGAACAAAAGCTTTGCACTTCATTGGAACACATAAAGTGAGGGGAAACTCTCATGAATGCCTCCCAAGGAAGGTAGGGAAGCTTCTGGGGTAAGGTCTTGGAGCATCTTCTTACAAACCTTTCATCTTCTCATGTTCCAGGAGGATCAAAATGCATTTTTAAAGACACAGAATAACTGTGGTTCAAGCATTTACTTGCATGGCTTACGTGGATATGCAAGGTTGGTGCTGTGACTGAGCTGTTATCTTATCATCTATATGTCCATGAAACCATTATCATTATCAAGATAGTGAATATATTCCTCTTTTCAAAAGTGTTCTTATGCTCATTTTTAATCCTTGCTTATACCCAACTCTGTGTGTCACCCCTCCCCATCCCCCAGAAATCTTCCATTTGATTTTGGTTGCTATAGATCAGTTTGCATTTTCTAAATTTTTAACAAACTTTTCTAACAAAATCTCAAAGAGTGTAGCATTTGGAGTTTAGATTCTTTCATTTTGCATAATGCATTTGAAATTAATCCATGCCATAGATTGTAACGGTAGGTCTTTCCTTTTTATTACTGAATGGTATTCTAGTGTATGGGTATATTACAATTTGTGTATATACTCACTTATTGAGTGGAATTTAGGTTGCTTCCAGTTTTTGTCCATTACAAATGTGAATATTAATGTAGAAGTGCTTATATAAACATTTATATCTCTTGAATATATCTCCAGAAGTGGAATCATGGATTATAGTGTAACTGTATGTTTAACTTTTTAAGAAATTGCCAAACTGTTTTCCATAGTTGTACCATTTTACTTTTCCACCAGTAGTGTATAAGAGTTTGAGTTCCTGTGCATCCTCACCACCACTTGATATAATCAATTTTTTAAAAAATTTAGCCAATTTATAGGTGTGCAGTGATGTCTTACTGTCACTTGCATTTATTCATTCATTCATTTATTTATTTATTTACTTACTTATTGATTTTGTTTGCTTGATTATTGTGGTTTTAATTTGCATTGTCCTAATGGCTAATGATGTTGAACATCTTTCCACATGTTGCTGTGGACTGAATGTTTTTAATCTCCACCAATTCATATAGCAAACCCTGATCCCCAGTGTGATGGCGTATGAGGCTTTAGAGATGTAGTTATATCATGAGAATGAAGCCTTCATGGTAGTGTCACAAGACACAGGACAAAGCTTCTCTCTCTCTTTTTCTCTGTCTCTCCCTCTTTTTGTCTTTCTGTTGGCCATTTGAGTACACAGTGAGAAGGCAGATGCCAATAAGCTAGGACGTGGGTCTTTACCAGACAAAAGATTTTCTGTACACCTTGATCTTGGAACTTCCCAATCTCCAGATCTGTGAGAAATAAATTTATGCTGTTTAAGCCCCTTAATTCAAGGTATTTTTGTTATAATAACTCATACTGTCTAAGATAGAAATTCATACTGAGAAGTATCTACAAATAACTAAAATTGTGGAAGCAGCTTCAGAAATAAATAGTAGGTATAAACTGGGAAAGTTTTGACATGCATACTAGAAAAGACCAATATTGTCATGAAAGGAATGTTAAAGGCAATTTTGGTAAGAACTCAGAAAGAGAAAGAAGAGAACTGGAGAGAAAGCTTTCATCTTCTTAGAAGACACATAAATAATCATGTACAGAATATTGGTAGAAATATAGATGGTAAAGGCCATTCAGATGAGCTCTTAGATGGAAATGAGAAACGTCTTATTGAATGATGAAGAAAAGGCAGTTTTTGTTTTAAAGCAACAAATAATTTGTGTACATTTTGTTTATGTTCTAGTGTTTTGTGGAAGGTAGAATTTGCAAGTGATGAAATTGAATATTTAGCTAAGGAGATTTCTAAGACCATCAAGGCCATTTTTTTTTTTGCTTTAACTGGTCAGTTTCCAACAAAAGCCAGGGTGTGATATTCCTATCTGGTAGAACCCTGGGTGCCATGACTCCCACCTGGCAGTCTTTTGGACATGGCCCCTGCTCATATGAGAGTCATGGTGTTGGTGGTGATATTGCCACCCTAGTGGGCCTTGAAGGCAAAGAATTGAGCCAAAGAAAAATATTCTCATACTTTAAGATTTAGGGGGATTTAGCTTGCTAGATTTTTGGTTTGGAATATATTACCTCTTCCTTCTGTCCTGTTTCTCTTTTTGGATGGGAATGTCTATCCTATGCCTGTCCCACCACTGTCTTTTGGAACACATAACTTGATTATTTCATAGGTTCACAGCTTCAGAGGGCTTTCGCTTTGTGATGTATCATACATCAAGCCTTATCTGGATCTGCTTTATATGAGAGTTTGGACTTTAGACTTTAGGGTTTGGGAAAGAACAAGGTTTTTAAGATTGTTGAGATGGAATGGAAACATTTTATATGTGACAAGGACATGAATTTTGAAGAGCTGTTGTGGAATGCTATGGACTGAGTGATTGCATTTCCTCAAAGTGTATATGTTAAAGTGCTAATTTCCAATGCGATGGTATTTGAAGATAGGGCCTTTATCCTGTAACTAGGTTCATGAAAGTGGAGCCTTCATGAATGAGACTAGAGGCATGATAAGAAAAGATGTGACAGAGATGATCTCTCTCCACCATCCATGTGAGGATACAGTTGTAGAACCAAGCATCAGGTCCTCAGCAGAAAGAGGATCTGCTGGCACCTTGACATTGAACTTCCCATTATCCAGAACTGTGAAAAATAATTGTTGTTTAATCAACCTACTACTCCATGCTATTTTTGTTAATAGTAGCCTGGAATGATTAAAATGCATGCTTACTTTTCCTTCCTAACTGTTTTTTGGTAAAGTGCTTATTTAAATCTTCAGTCCATTAAAAATAAAACAACTAGATTATCTGTTTTCTAATTGTTGTGTTCTATGAGTTCTTTATGTATTCTGGATAAAATTCCTTTATCAGATGCAGTCTTGGCGAATATTTGTTTTTTGAAGAGCAGAAGTTTGATGAAATCTAATCTCAACTTTTTTATGGATTGTGATTTTCATGTTATATGTAAGGACTTTCTCCTTGACCAAATTTTATTCTGACTCCTTTGAGCCTTATTCTGAACTAAGTTTCATCTTTAGACTGCCAAGCCCAGTTTTAGTACAAATTTTTCTGTATGAATTTGTTAAAGTTGACATATATAAGTACCACAAGTTTAGCAGAAATGGGAATACATTTTCTCATAGTCTTGGAAGCTAGAAGTCTGAGATCAACATATTGATATGATTGTTTTTTTCTGAAGTCTCTTTCCTTGGCTTATAGATGGCCATATTTCTGCGTGTCTTCAAATGGCCTTCCCTCTGTGTATGTCTGTGTCTTAGTTTTCTCTTATCATAAAAACATTAATCATGCTGGATTATGGCATAGCCTATGATGAGGTTGTTTTAACTTAATTATCTCTCTAAAGACCCTATTTTCCTCCCAAAAAAATAATGAAAGAAAGAAAGAAAGGAAGGAAGGAAGGAAGGAAGAAAGGAAGAAAGAAAGAAAGAAAGAAAGAAAGAAAGAAAGAAAGAAAGAAAGAAAGAAAGAAAGAAAGAAAGAAGAAAGTCACATTCTGAAGTACTGGAGTTGGGGGCTTGAAACATGAATATTAGGGGGACAAAATTTATCTCCTAGGGTCTACTAAACCAGTTCATGGAGCTACCCCACTCTTGATATTGAACCAAGTTCTTTAGTTCACATCTATATATCTCATCACATTCCTCCCCTTCTTTGATACCTGACCAAATTTCTCTTAGTAATTTTATATCCTCTCCTTCACTCTACATGTTGGCTATAAATCTCCAGATGCCCTGTTGTATTTAGAATTGCATTCAATCTCTGTCTAGTATTGCAGTAATCTTTCCCTTACTACAGTCGTCTTGGTTTTTTTTTAAGATTTTATTTATTTGACAGAGAGAAACACAGCTAGAGAGGGAACACAAGCAAGGGGTGAGAGAGGTAGAAACAGGCTTCCTGCTGAGCAAGGAGCCTGATGTGGGGCTCAACCCTGGGACTCTAGGATCATGACCTGAGCCTAAGGCAGATGCTTAATGACTGAGCCACCCAGGCGCCCCACTACAGTAGTCTTGAGTGAAGTCTTTAGCAAGTGTCAGAATAATTTCTCTTTAACAGTCTTGGGCTATAACTGGGATAAAATTGAATTCATCACTCTAACACTGGATCTTTCACCCAGGATTCTGAGTGCACACCTTTGAAGTCTTTTTCTTTACTCTTGATTTCTTTACTCCATTGGTGAGTTTGATTGCTGGTCCAGTGATCCAGCAAAGTGATGACAAATTTTGATTCTTAAGATTCTATGTATATTCCTGAGGTTGGGATAGAATCCTACACTTCTTTGTTTGAAAGGTGCCATTGGTGTAGAATAGGGGAAATTCTCATTGAAATTCCATTGGGTTGAACTTCAGTTCTTTGGTAGAGTTGTCATTTATATTCTTTCTTTGTTGCTGTTTTGACATCTCTCTTCCCCATGGAAGAGTCTTACTTTTTTTATTCTGTTTCTCAAAAGGTGGCTGCTTCTTTTCTGTTTAGAGTGAGAACTATCCTTAAAAAAAGTCTTTTTTGTCCTTTCAAGAGGATATTGTTCCCTGACACTGGAGTAGTAAATCTCAGGCTCTTTTATGAGGCCTGGTTGTTTTTCTTGACTTGTTGGCTAGAGATTGTTCAAAGCCATTATTTTTAAAATTTGGTTCCTTACGGTAAATTGCATATAAGAAGTCCTTTGTCTCCAGAGAAGATTGTGTAAGAAATTGATTTTTGCTTCTTCCATGGGTAACATTTAGTCTACTGACCATTCCCTTCCTCAACTTCATTTGACTATACGCTTAAGGATAATTTGGTATTTCAGTTACTTTCTTTTTAAAGATTTTATTTATTTGACAGAGAGAAACACAGCCAGAGAGGGAACACAAGCAGGGGGAGTGAGAGAGGGAGAAGCAGGCTTCCTGCCAAGCAGGGAGCCCAAAGTGGGGCTCAATCCTGGGTCTCTGGGATCATGACCTGAGCCGAAGGCAGTCGCCCAACCAACTGAGCCACCCAGGTGCCCCTTCAGTGACCTTTTTAGGAAATTTCAGATCTTCCTAAATTGGCTCACTTAAGACCTTTCCATTACCTTCACTCCTTTCTTTTGCCACATTTCATATTTACTTACCATCCCTTGGATCTTTTGATATGTTTCCTTTCAAATTGAGGAATCTATAGAAACTTTCTCAGCTGATTCAGATGCAGCCTGCCTGCAGACCAGCTTTTGGGAACCACTGAACTAGATAAAGTTAATGATTAGGGTCATAAAGCTAGAGTTTCTCCATATACCTGTGTCCCATAGAGCTATTTCCTTTTTTTTAAAAAAATTAAATTTCATTAATTAACATATAGTGCCATATTTGTTCCCAGAATAGAATTCAGTGACTCATTACTTAAATACAATACCCAGTGTTTCATAATAAGTGCCCTCTTTAATACCCATAACCCATCTAGCCCTTCCCCCACCCACTTCCCTCCATCAACCCACAGTTTGATCTCTGTCCTTAAGAGTCACTTATGGCTTGTTTTTCCCCTTCCTTTTTTTTCTTTTCCTCCTTCCCATATCTTCACCTGTTTTCTTTCTCAAATTCCACATATCTCATAGAGCTATTTCTAAAAATCAGTCATACATTTCAATGTTGAATAATTGAAGTGTTTTCCAAGATTTTTATTTATTTTTGTTTTTATTTTTTTCAAGTATAATTAATATATATTGTTATATTAGTTTTGGGTATAAATGTAACTCAAGATTTCTATACATTTCTCAGTAATCTCTTTTATATATTTTCCTCTTAATATTTTTCATGTATTACACCCATTCTTCCCAGCCTACTCTTTTTCTGGCAATGACCAGTTTGTTCTCTATACTTAAGTCTGGCTTTATGCTTGTCTCTTTTTTTCTTTGTATTTTTTTAATTCCACATATTAGTGAAATTATATGGTATTTATCTTTGTCTGACTGACTTATTTCACTTATCAGTATATACTACCTAGATCCATCATATTGTTGCAAATGGCAAGATCTCATTTTTATGGCTGATTAAATATCCCAATATATATATATATATATGCCACATCTTTCTATCCTTTGTTCAGTCCATGGACACTTGGGCTGTTTCCATAATTTAGCTATTCTTGTTAATGCTGCTATAAATATCAGAGTGGATGTTTCCCTTTGAATTATTATTTTTGTATTCTTTGGATAAATACCTAGGAGTTCAATTGCTGGTCATAAGGTAGTTCTATTTTTAACTTTTTGAGGAACCTCCATACTGTTTTCCAGAGTAGCTGCACCAATTTGCATTCCCACCAACAGTGCAAGAGGGTTCCCCTTTCTCTGCATCCTCACCAATATCTGCAGTTTTCTATATTATTTTTAGCCATTTGACAGGTGTGAGGTGATAATCCATTGTAGTTTTGATTTGTATTTCCCTGTTGATGAGTGATGTTGAACATCTTCTCATATGTCTGTTAGCCATCTGTATGTCTTCTTTAGAAAAATATCTATGCATATCTTCACTATTTTTAATTGGATTATTCATTTTTGGGGTGTTGAGTTTTATAAGTTCTTTATATATTTTGGATACTAATCCTTTATCAGATATAGAATTACAAATATCTTCTCCTATTCTATAAGTTGCCTTTTACAAATGTTGATTGTTTTCTTTCTGTGCAGAAGCTTTTTATTTTAAAGAATTCCAAGTTTACTACTACATTTTCCCCCCTGCCTCAGGAGACATATATAGAAAAATGTTGTTTTGCCTAATGTCAGAGAAATTATTGCCTGGGTTCTCTTTTAATTTTTTTAATCACTTTCTGTCACACATTATATATATATATATATATATATATATATATATATATATATATATATACATGTAAATTTTTATTTATTTTTATAAATATATTTTATATATTTTATATATACTTTTATTTTATATATAAAATATATTTTTATATATTTTTATATATTTTTATAAATTTTATGTAAATTTTTAATCACTTTCTGTCACACTTTATGTATATATATACACACACACACTGACTGAACCGGTTTATTCCACAGAACAAGTGGTTTCAAATAAGAAAATCAGTCAATAATAACTCATTATATTAATAGAACATGGAGAGAAATCATGTAATAATCTCAAAATCATATGATAACATTCAATATCCAATAAGGAAAGAACCATTAAAACCAAGGAATAGAAAACAATCACCCTCAACTGGTAAAGACTGTCTGGAAAATTTAGCCTGGACTTTGATCACATTAAATTTAGCCTGGACTTTGATCGTATTAAAAAAATAGTACAAAGAAATATTTCTCAGGCTACCAATCACTTCATGTTGCCTTAGGGTCTCTGCATCTGAACATAATATCTCAGTAAAGCTTCAATTAAAGTGTCCATTTTGGGGGCACCTGGGTGGCTCATTCATTAAGCATCTGCTTTCAGCTTAGGTCATGGTCCCAAGGTCCTGGGATGGAGCTTTGGCATCAGAATCCCTGCTCCAGGAAACCTGCTTCTCCCTTTCCCTCTGCCTGCAGTTCCCCTTTGTTGTGCTCTCTTTCTCTCTCTCAAATAAATAAAATCTTGTTTTTAAGAAGTGTTTATTTTGTTTGGGCCTTTTGTGCTATTTTATTTATTTTATTCTTTATGTTACCACATGATCTTCTTTGGTGAATGTTGTGATGATCTCCGTTCAGGAATGAAGGAGTTTCTCCTAGAGTGACTGGGACAGCTCTACCAGAAAACCCTCAGCTACTTGCCCATGACAGGAACAGCTCCAACTAAGGAGACGTTCCTGAGGCAGGGTCACTGCCTTTCTGATGTGGCCAAATCCAAAGACTATCAAGCATTAATGTGTAAATATCTATCCTCTCACCCCAACAAGGGACAACTATGAGTGTTCCTGAGCTCAGAAACCACGTGCAGTTGGCTGAGACCTCCGCTGAAACTATGTCAGAGCTACATCTTCTGCTCATTTGTTCTTTCTTGCCCTTGTTTCCCCAACATTCCCTGATACACCTCCCATGTACTGTTCCCCATCTTGGAACCAGCTTCCTGGGAAATCAGACAGTTGCATCTTTATTTTTCTTGAATGGTTGTCTAATAGCCTATGAAGTTTAAGCACCCTAACTCTACCTCCACCTCACACATTTGTAATTATTTTCCTCATTAACATCAAAACACAGAGTATCCAAAATCTTGGTGGGTATTGATTTAATTCCTTTGTATTATTTTCTTAAAATACATACCCAAACATGAAATATACTGTTATATTACAAATATATCATATACCATATATTACATGTTAATTATAGATGTGCATAAATATATAATTTTGCTAATTTTAATATGCCACCTTGTTAATTTATAATATATTCCAATGTTCTAGTTTAGCAGGTTTCTTAGACTATCACATAATTAGATATTATAATTTTTATTTAAAATTTGAGAGAAAATGGAATGTCATCTTTCTTTTTTTGTTCTTTTTTTTCAGTGTTCACATTTAGATCTTGAATTCAGTTAGAATTTATTTTTTATGTAAATAAAAAATACTGGATTGGTTTCACTCATCTTCAGGTAGCTGTCCAGTTTTCCCAAAACCATTTGTTGAAGAGACTGTATTTTTGCAATTCAATATTTTTTCCTGCTTGGTCGAAGTTTAATTGTCCATATAATTGTGGTTTAAACCTGGGGTTTCTATCCTGCTCTATTGATCTATGCTTCTGTTTTTGTGCCAGTGCCATACTATTTTGAATGCTACACCTTTGTCATATAACTTGAAATCTGGAATTGTGATTCCTCCCATTTTTTTTTCCATTTTTCAAAATTGCTGTGGCGATTTGGGGCTTCTGTGGCTCCATATAAAATTTAGGAAGTTTTTTTTTTAGTTTTCTGATAAATACTGTGAGTATTTTGATAATAATTGCACTAAATATGTAGATTGCTTCATATAGTTTAGACATTTAAACATTTGTTCTTCCAGTCTATGAGCATAGAATGTCTTCTTTTTCCATGTGTTCTTTAAAATTTCTTTTATCAGCATTATGTAGTTTTCAGAGTAGAGGTCTTTCACCCCTTTCTTTATTTTTATTTCTAAGTATCCTATTATTTGTGATGCATTGTAAATGAAATCTTTTCCTTAATGCCTTTTTCTGCTGTTTTATTGTTAGTTTCTATAAATGCAACAGATTTCTGCACATTGATTTTGTATCCTGCAATATTATTGGATTAATTTAACAGTTCTCCTATTTTTTGGTGGAGTGTTTGAAGTTTTCTATAAATACACAGTATAGGCTATATTGGTGGGGGAAGATGGCAGAAGGCCAGGTGACCCCATTTTAGGGAGTCCCCTGAAGTGAGCTCAATTCCTGCAAAAAACACTGCAGGAAAACTGTGAGAACCCATGAAATCAGCCTGAAATGTGATATTTCACACTTCTGGATCATCGCAGGGGACAAGGAGCATCAGCAACGAGCAACCAATTCACCTGGATAGTGGCTGATATATTTAGCTATACACCCCCTCAACCACTCCTCGCCACAACGACTCAGAGGAGGAGCAATCAACAGAAGAAGAACCCTGAGATTGCAATCCCGGTCACAGAATTACTGGAAATGAACATAAACAATATGACAGAAATGGAATTCAGGGCAGCAATTGTCCAAGCAATGGCTAATTTGGAAAACAACATTAGTCTCAAAATGGAAGCCCTAATAACAGAAGTGAAAGCAGAGGTTACAAAGACTATTAATGAGATGCAATCTAATTTAAATATGCTAACAGCCAGAGTAAGTGAAGCTGAAGATCGTATCAGTGATTTAGAGGACAGATGGATTAAGAAGGAGGAGCAAGAGAAGTCTTGGAGCAAACAGCTAAAATGCCATGAAAACAGAATAAGGGAAATAAATGATGCCATGAAACGCTCCAATATCAGAACTATTGGAATCCCCGAAGGAGTTGAGAGAGAGAGAAGCGTAGAAGATATAGTTGAACAAATCATGGATGAAAATTTCCTAATCTGGGGACTGAAATTAATGTTCATATCCTAGAGGCAGAGAGGACACCCCCCAAGATCAATGAGGCCAGAAAAACCTCCAGGCACATAACTGTGAAATTCGTGAATCATAAAACCAAAGAATATGTTTTAAGGGCAGCTAGGGGGAAGCGATCCCTTACCTATAGAGGGAGGACCATCAGAATAACATCAGACTTTTCCACAGAAACCTGGCAAGCCAGAAAGGGCTGGCAAGACATATTCAGGAAATTACATGAAAAAAAATATGCAACCCTGGATAATGTATCCAGCAAGCTTGACTTTCAGAATGGAAGGAGAAGTAAAGAGCTTCCAGGACTGCCAAAGTCTAAAAGATTATGCAACCACCAAGCCAACACTACAAGAAATACTAAGAGTGGTTCTATAAAAGAGAAATGAACACAACAGTGACACAAAACAGAAATTTACAGAGGTAATCTATAGAAACATGAACTTCACAGGCAACATGATGTCAATACAAATGTATCTTTTAGTAATCACTCTCAATGTGAATGGCCTAAATGCTCCAATAAAAGGCACGGCGTTGCAGACTGGATAAAACGATAGGACCCATCCATATGCTGTTTAAAGAGACACATTTTGAATCTAAAGACACTTCCAGATTGAATGTGAGGGGAGGGAGGACCATCTTTTATGCCAGTGGACCCCAAAAGAAAGCCAGGGTAGCGATTCTCATATCAGACAAATTGGAATTTAACCTAAAGACTGTAGACAGAGACACAGAAGGACACTATGTCATTCTCAAAGGATCTATACACCAAGAAAATCTAACAATTGTAAATATTTATGCCCCCAACATGGGAGCAGCCAACTACATAAGTCAACTGTTAAGCAAAATAAAGAATCATATTGATACAAATACATTAATTGTAGGAGATCTTAACACAGCACTCTCAGCAATGGACAGATCATCTAAACAGAAAATCAACAAAGAATCAAGAGCCTTGAATGAAACATTGGACCAGATGGATCTCATAGATATATTCAGAACATTCCACCCTAAAACAGCAGAATACTCATTCTTCTCAAGTGCACATGGAACTTTCTCCAGAATAGACCACATACTAGGTCACAAAATAGGGATCAACCATACCAGAGGATTGAGATTATTCCCTGCATATTCTCTGACCACAATGCTGTGAAACTGGAACTCAACCACCATAAAAAGTTCAGAAAAAAATCAAACACTTGGAAGCTAAAGACGATCCTGCTCAAGAATCTATGCATCAACCAGGAAATCAAAGAAGAACTGAAACATTTCATGGAAACTAATGAGAATGAAGATACATTGTTCCAAAACCTATGGCATACAGCAAAGGCAGTCCTAAGGGGGCAATTCATAGCCATCCAAGCCTCACTGAAAAAAAAAAAAAAAGAATAATCCCGAATACACCAACTCTCATTACACCTTAAAGAACTGGAAAATCAACAAAAAATTAAACCACCCCCCCCACAAGACGGGAAATAATTAGGATTAGAGGAGAGATGAATGAATCAGAAACCAGAGATACAGTAGAACACATCAATGAAACTAGAAGCTGGTTCTTTGAACGAATTAATAAGATCGATAAACCATTGGCCAAACTAATCCAAAAGAAAAGAGAGAAGACCCAAATTAATAAAAATATGAACGAAAGGTGAGAGATCATGACTAACACCAAGGAAGTAGCAACAATCATCAGAAATTACTACTAACAATTATATGCCAATAAGTTTAACAACGTAGAAGATATGGATACATTCCCAGAAACATATACACTTCCAAGACTGAAACAGGAAGACACTGACAATATGAATATACTTATATCTAGTAACAAGATTGAAGCAGTGATCACAAACCTCCCCCAAAACAAGAGTCCAGGACCAGACGGATTCCCTGGGGAATTCTACCAAACATTCAAAGAAAAAATATCACCTATTCTCCTGAAGCTCTTTCAAAAAATAGAAACAGAAGGAAAACATCCAGACTCTTTCTCTGAAGCCAGTATTACTCTAATCCCCAAACCAGACAAGGACCCCATCAAAAGGAGAACTTCAGACCAATATCTCTGATGAATATGGATGCCATGATTCTCAACAAAAATCTTGCTAACAGGATCCAACAATACATTAAAAATATTATCCACCATGACCAGGTGGGATTTATCCCAGGGATGCAAGGGTGGTTGAACACTCGCATATCAATCAACATGATAGAACAAATCAATAAGAGAAGAGAGAAGAACCACAGGGTACTCTGAATTGATACAGAAAAGGCATTTGACAAAATACAACATCCGTTCCTGATCAAAACTCTTCAAAGTATAGGGATAGAGGGAACATTTCTCAACCTCATAAAACCTATCTATGAAAAACCCACAGCGAATATCATTCTCAATGGGGAAAAACTGACAGCCTTCCCTCTGAGATCAGGAACAAGACAAGGATGCCCACTCTCACTGCTAATGTTCAACATAGTGTTAGAAGTCCTAGCAACAGCAATCAGAGAACAGAAAGACATAAAAAGGTATCCAGCTTGGCAAAGAAGATGTCAAACTCTCTCTCTTTGCAGATGATGTGATACTCTGTATGGAAAACTCAAAAGACTCTACCCTGAAACTACTAGATCCCATACAACAATTTGGTAATGAGGCAGGATACAAAATCAATGCACAGAATTCAGTTGCATTCTTATACACTAACAATGAAAAAACAGAAAGGGAAATCAGAGAATCGATTTCATTTACTATAGCACCAAAACCCATAAGATACTTAGGAATAAACCTAACCAAAAAGTCAAGGTTCTGTACTCGAGGAACTACAGAACACTCATGAAAGAAATTGAAGAAGACACAAAAAGATGGAAGACCATTCCATGCTCATGGATCGGAAGAATAAACATTGTCAAAATGTCTATACTACCCAGAGCTATCTATACTTTCAATGCCCCTATTCTGATCAAAATTTCACCAACATTCTTCAAAGCGTTGGAACAAACAATCCTAAGATTTAAATTGAACCAAACTGACCCCAAATCGCTTAGGAATTGCTGAAGAAGAAAAACAAAGCTGGGGGCATCTCGTTACCTGACTTCAGGCTTTATTACACAGCTGTGGTTACCAATAAAGCATGGTATTAGCACAAAAACAGAGAAATAGACCAATGGACCAGAGTAGAGAGTCCAGATATGGACCCACAAATCTATGCTCGTATCATCTTCTACAAAGAAGGAAAAAATATCCAGTGGAAAAAAGACAGACTCTTCAATAAATTTTGCTGGGAAAATTGGACAGCTACATATAGAAGAATGAAACTAGACCATTCTCTTACAGCACACACAAAGGCAAACTCGAAATGGATGAAAGACCTCAACGTGAGGCGGGAATCCATCAAAATCCTGGAAAAGAACATAGACAGTAACCTCTTTGAGATCAGCCACAGCACCTTCTTTTAAGACACGTCTCCAAAGGCAAGGAGACAAAAGTGAAAATGAACTTTTGGGACTTCATCAAAATAAAAAGATTCTGTACAGCAAAGAAAACAGTCAACAAAACAAAGAGGCATCCCACAGAATGGGAGAAGATATTTGCAAATGATACTACAGACAAAGGGCTGATAGCCAAGATCTATAAAGAACTACTCAAACTCAACATCCGATAAGAGGATGAACACATCAAAAAATGGGCAAGATACATAAAGATGCACTTCTCCATAGAAGATATACAAATGCCTAACAGACACATCAAAAAATGTTCAGCGTCACTAGCTATCAGGGAAATTCAAATCAAAACCACACTGTGATACCACCTTACACCAGTCAGAATGGCCAAAATTAGCAAGTCAGGAAACAACAAGTGTTGGAGAGTCTGCGGAGAAAGGGGAACCCTCTTACACTGTTGGTAGGAATGCAAGTTGGTGCAGTTGCTTTGGAAAACAGTGTGGAGATTCCTTAAAAAATTAAAAATGGAACTACTCTATGACCCTGCAATTGCACTACTGTGCATTTACCCCAAAGATACAGATATAGTGAAAAGAAGGGCCATATGTATCCCAATGTTCATTGCAACAATAGCCACAATCACCAAACTGTGGAAAGAGCCAAGGTGCCCATGAACAGATGAATGGATACAGAAGATGTGGTACATATATACAATGGAATTCTATGCCTCTATCAGAAAGGATGAATATCCAACCTTTGTAGCAACATGGACTGGATTGGAAGAGATTATGCTGAGTGAAATAAGCCAAGTAGAAAAATTCGAGTATTACATGGTTTCACTTACTTGTGGTGCATAAGGGATAATATAGAAGACAGTAGGAGAAGGAAAGTAAATGGGTAGTAGGGTAATTCAGGGAAAGAAATGAAACATGAGAGGCTTTGGACACAGAAACAAACTGAGGGACTTGGAGGGAGGTGGTTGGGGGATGGGAGAGCCTGGTGGTGTGTCCTGGAGGCACCTATTGCATGGAGCACAGGGTGTGGTGTATGGGAAATGAATCTTGGAACACTGAAAAAATAAAATAAATTTTAAGTTAAAAATATACAGTATAATATACTTGTAAATAGTGAAAATTTACTTCTTTATTATCAATTTGGATGCCTTTTCTTTTCGTTCTATAATTTCTGTGACCCAAAATTCCAGTAAGTAATATGTTGAATAAAATTGTTGTTTTGTTCCTGACTTTAGAGGGTACATTCTCAATTTCACCCCATTTAATATGATGTTTGCTGTGGGTTTTTCATATATGTCCCTTTTTATGTTGAGGTATGTTCTCTCTAAACCAACTTATTTTTGGTTATCCAGTTCTTATTTTTTATTTAAATGCAATTATCCAACATATAGGACATCCTTAGTTTTGCAAGTAGTGTTCAGTAATTCATCAGCTGTGTATAACACTCAATACTTATCACATCTGTGACCTCCTTAATGCCCATCTCCCAATTATCTCATTCCCCCATACACTACCCCTTCTGCAAGCCTCACTTTATTTTCCAGATTCAGGAGTTTCACATGGTTTGTCTCCCTCTCTGATTTCTTCCCATTTATTTTTCCCTCCCTTCCCCTATGTTTGATTTTCTCCACTATTTCTTATACTCCACATGGGACTGAAACCATATGATGATTGTCTTCAACTGATTGATTTTTTTCACTTAGCATAATATCCTCCAGTTCATCCACATCGACATAAGAGGTAGGTATTCATCTTTTCTGAAGGCTGAGTAATATTCCATTGTATGTATAAACCACATTTTCTTTTTCCATCCATCTGTCAAAGGACATCTTGGCCTCCTTCCACAGTTTAGCTATTTTGGACATTGCTGCTATGAACATAGGGCTGAGAGTGCCCCTTAATTTTACTACATATCTATCTTTGGGATAATACCCATTAGTGCAATTGCTATGTCATTAGGGCAGCTCTATTTTTAACTTCCTGAGGAACCTGCATACTGTTTTCCAGAGTGGCTGTACCAACTTGCATTTCCCACAACAATGTAAGAGGTTTTCCATTTCTCTACATCCTTGCCAATATTTGTTATTTCCTGTCTTGTTATTTTTAGCCATTCTAACTGGTCTAAGATGATATCTCATTGTGGTTTTGATTTATATTTCCCTGGCATTTTTTCATGTGTCTGTTAGCCATTTGTATGTCTTCTTTGGTGATAGATCTGTTCATGTCTTCTGCACATTTCTTGACTGGATACTGTTGAGTTTGAGAAGGTCTTTATACTACTTGGATACCGACCTTTATCTGATATGTCATTTGCAAATATCTTCTCCCTTTCCAAAGTTGCCTTTTAGTATTTTTGACTGTTTCTTTTGCTGTTCAGAAGCTTTTTCTCTTGATGAAATTCCAATAGTTCATTTTTTGCTTCTGTTTCTCTTGCCTTTAGTGATGTGTCTTGGAAGAAGTTGCTGTGGCCAAGGTGGCAGAGGTTGCTGCCTCTGTTCCCCTCTAGGATTTTGGTAGATTCTTGTCTCATACTTAGGTCTTTCATCCATTTTGAGTTTATATTTGTGCATGGTGTAAGGGAATGGTCTAATTTCATTCTTCTGCATGTAGCTGTCCAATTTTCTCAACATCATTTATTGAAAATACTGTTTTTTTCTCCCACTGGATATGTTTCCCTGCTTTGTTGAAGATTAACTGACCATAAAGTTGAGGGTCCATGTCTGGGCTCTTTCATCTATTCATTGATCTATGTGTCTGGTTTTGTGCCAGTCCGATGCTTTCTGGATCATAGCTTTGTAATACAGGTTGAAGTCAGGCATTGTGATGCCCCCAGCTTCAGTTTTCTTTTTCAACATCCCCATGGATATTCGGAGTCTTTTCTGGTTCTATACAAAGTTTAGGTTTGTTTCTTCCAGCTCTGTGAAAAATATCAATGGCATTTTAATAGGGATTGCATTGAATTTGTAGATTGCTCTGGGAATAATAGACATTTTAACAACATTTATTTTTCCAGGAAAAATAGACATTTTAACAACATTTATTTTTCCAGTCCAAGAGTGGAATGTTTTCCAATTCTGTGTCTTCCTCAATTTCTTTCATAACTGTTCTGTAGTTTCTAGAGTACACATTTACTACCTCTTTGGTTAGGTTTATTCCTAGGTATCTTATGGGTTTTGGTGCAATTGTAAATGGGATCTATTCCTTAATTTCTCTTTCTTCAGACACACTGTTAGTGTATAGAAATAAAACTGATTTCTGTCATTCATTGTGTACCTTGCAACATTGCTGAATTGGTGTGTGAGTTCTAGCAATTTTGGGGTGAAGCCTTTTTTGTTTTCCAAAGTACAATGACATCTGCGAAGAGAGGGTTTGACTTCTTTGCCAATTTGAATGTCTTTTATTTATTTTTGTTGTCTGACTGCTGAGGCTAGGACTTCTAGTAGTATGCTGAAAAATAGTGATGAGAGTTGGCATTGTGTCCTGTTCTAATCTTAAGGAAAAAGAAACCAGTTTTTCCCTAATGAGAATGATATTCACTGTGGGCTTTTTGTAGATGACTTTTATGATATTACAGTACACTGTGTAGAGTTTAAATTAAGAAAGGATGCTGTATTTTTTCAAATGATTGTTCTGCACATTTGGAAAGATCATATGTTTCTTGCATTTTCTTTCTTTTTTAAAAATTTATTCAGTGTTCCAAGATTCACTGTTTATGCCCCACCCCCAGTGCTCCTTGCAATACGTGCCCTCAATACCCACCACCAAGCTCACCCATCACCCCACTCCCTCCCTTCCAAAACCCTCATTTTGTTTCTCAGAGCCTGCAGTCTCTCATGTTTCATCTCCCTCTCATATTTACACAAATTCACATTTCCTTTCCTTCTCCTAATGTCCTCATGTTACTCCCTATGCTCCACAAGTAAGTAAATCTTATGATAATTGACTATGTGTTTGACTTATTTCACTCAGCATAATCTCGTCCATGTTGAAACTAAAGTTGGGTATTCATCCTTTCTGATGGAGGCATAATATTCCATTGTATATGTGACAACGTATTCTTTATCCATTAATCTGTGTGCATCTTGGCATGTTCCAGAGTTTGGTTATTGTGGACATTGTTGCTGTGAATTAGGGTGCATATAGCCCTTCTTTTCACTACATCTGTAAGTTTGGGGTAAATACCCAGTCGTACAATTGTTGGGTCAGAGTGTAGTTTCATTTTTAATTTTTTAAAAGATTTTATTTATTTTACAGAGAGAAACACAGCGAGAGAGGGAACGCAAGCAGGGGGATTGAGAGAGGGAGAAGCAGGTTTCCCGCTGAGCAGGGAGACCAATATGGGACTTGATCCTGGGTCTCTGGGATCATGACCTGAGCCAAATGAAGTCACTTAACGAACTGAGCTACCCAGGCGCCCCTCATTTTTAATTTTTTGAGGAAAATCCACACTGCTTTCCAAAGTGGCTGCACCAATTTGCATTCCCACCAACAATGTTAAGAGGGTTCCCTTTTCTCCAGAATTTTTCCAACATTTGTTTCTTGCCTTTTTGATTTTTTTCATTCTGACTGGTATAAGGTGGTATGTCAATGTGGCTGATTTCAATTTCCCTGATGGCTAATAATGATGAACATTTCCTCATGTGTCTGTTCGTCATTTGTATGTCTTCTTTGGAGAAGTGCCTATTCACATCTTCTGTCCATTTTTTGATGGGATAATCGCTTTTAGGGGAGTGGGGTTTGAGTTTGAGGAGTTCTTTATAGATCTTAGCTATCAGCTCTTTGTAGTGTCATTTATGAAAATCTTCTACCATTCTGTTGGTTGCCTCTTTGTTTTGTTGATTGTTTCCTTTGCTGTGCAGAAGGTTTTGTTTGTTTGTTTGTTTTTGTTTTTGATGAAGTCCCAAAAATTCATTTTCACTTTTTCTTCCTTTGTGTTTGGAGACATGTCTTGAAATAAGTTGCTCTGGCTGACATCAAAGGAGTTACCGCCTATGTACTCCTCTAGGATTTTGATAGATTCCTGCCTCACATTGAGGTCTTTCATCCATTTCAAGTTTATCTTTGTCTATGGTGTAAGAGAATTGCCAAGTATCATTCTTCTATATGTAGCTGTCCAATTTTCCCAGCACCATTTATTGAAGAGGCTGTCTTTTTTTCCACTGGATATTTTTTTCCTGCTTTTTCGAAGAGTATTTGATCATAGAGTTGAGGGTCCATATCTGGACTCTCTACTCTTTCCCATTGATCTATGTGTTTGTTTTTGTGCCAGTACCATGCTGTCTTGGTGATCACAGCTTTATAATAAAGCAGGAAATCAGGTAATGTAATATATCTAGATTTGTTTTTCTTTTTCAACATTTCCTTAGCAATTCATGGCTTTTCTGGTTCCATTCAAGTTTTAGGATTTTTTGTTTTAGCACTTTGAAAATCCTGGTGGAATTTTGATTGGAATTTCATTGAAAGTACAGATTTCTCTGGACAGTATAGGCATTTTAACAATGGTTTTTCTTCTGATCCATGAGCATTGAATGCTTTTCCATCTTTATGTGTCTTCTTCAATTTCTTTCATGAGTGTTCTGTAGTTCCTTGAGCACAGATCCTTTACCTCCTTCATGAGGTTTATTCCAAGGTATCTTATTGTTTTGGGTGCTATAGTAAATGGAATTGATTCCCTGACCTCCCTTACTGTATTTTCATTAGTATTGTATAAGAAAGCAACTGATTTCTGTGCACTGATTTCGTGTCCTGTCACATTACTGAATTGCTGTATGAGTTCTAGTAGTTTGGGGGTGGAGTCTTTTGGGTTTTCCATATAAAGTATCATGGCTCTGTGAAGAGAGAGTTTGACTTCTTTTCCAATTTGGATACCTTTTATTTATTTATTTAGTTTTTTGTCTGATTGCTGTTGCTAGGACTTCTAGTACTATGTTGAATCACAGTGACAAGAGTGGGCATCCTTGTCGTGTTCCTGATCTCAATGGGAAGGCTGTCAGCTTTCCCCCATTTAAAATGATATTCACTGTGGGTTTTTCTTAGATAGATTTTGTGAGTTTGAGGAATGTTCTCTCTGTCCCTATACTTTGAAGAGTTTTAATCATGAATGGATGTTGTATTTTTTAAAGTGTTTTTTTTCTGCATCAATTGAGAGGACCATGTGCTGCTTCTCTCTCCTCTTATTGATTTTTTCTATCACATTGATTGATTTGAAAATGTCGTACCAACTTTCCATCCCAAGGATCAATCCCACCTGCTCATGGTGCATAACCTTTTTAATGTACTGTTGGATCTTATCAGCTAGGATCTTGTTGAGTATCTTTGCATTCATATTCATCAGGGATACTGGTCTGAAATTCTCCTTTTTGACGGAATCTTTGGCTGATTTGGGGATCAAGATAATGCTGGCTTCATAAAAGGACTCCATAAGTTTTCCTTCTGTTTTTATTTCTTGAAACAGATTCAGGAGTATAGGTATTATTTGTTCTTTGAATGTTTGGTAGAATTTCCCAGGGAATCCACCATGTCCTGGACTCTTGTTTTTTGGGAGGTTTTTGAACACTGTTTGTTTTTTTGTGTGTGTGTGGGGGTATTTTGCTTGTTTTCATTTACTCACTTTACTAGCTTTTTTTAAACTTTTTTATTGTTACTTAATTTTTTTTCCAGTGCTCCAAGATTCATTCCCCATTCCCCACACCCAGTGCTCCACGCAATAGGTGCCCCCAGTATCCACCACCAGGCTCTCCCATCCCTCCACCCCCATCCCTCCAAGTCCCTCAGTTTGTTTCTGTGTCCAAAATCTCTGTTGTTTCGTTTCTCTCCCTGAATTACCCTACTTCCCATTTACTTTCCTTCTCCCATTGTCCTCCAGGTTACCCCTCATGCACCGCAAGTGAGTGAAACCATGTGATACTTGACTTTCTCTACTTGGCTTATTTCATTCAGCATACTCTCTTCCAGTCCAGTCCATATTGCTACAAAAGTTGGATATTCATCCTTTCTGATGGATGCACAGTATTCCATTGTATATATTATCCATTCATCTGTTGATGGGCACCTTGGCTCTTTCCACAGTTTGGTGATTGTGGCCATTGCTGCGATGAACATTGGGGTACATATGGCCCTTCTTTTCACTACATCTGTATCTTTGGGGTAAATGCCCAGTAGTGCAATTGCAGGGTCATAGGGTAGCTCTATTTTCAATTTTTTAAGGAATCTCCACACTGTTTTCCAAAGCAGCTGCACCAGTTTACATTCCCACCAACAGTTTCTCCACAGCCTCTCCAACACTTGTTGTTTCCTGACTTGTTAATTTTGGCCATTCTGACTGTTGTAAGGTGGTATCTCAGTGTGGTTTTGATTTGAATTTGAACACTGTTTTAATCTCATTACTAGATATTGGTCTATTCAAGTTGTCAATATCTTCTTATTTCCATCTTGGAAGTTTATTGGTTTCCAGGAATGCATCCATTTTTTCTAGGTTATTTAACTTATTGGCATATAACTGTTGCTAATATTTTCTGATGATTGTTTCTATTTCCTTGGTATTAATTGTGATCTCTCCCCTTTCATTCATAATTTTATTAATTTGGGTCCTTTCCCTTTTCTTTTGTATTTTTTGGCCAGTGGTTTATCAATCCTATTAATCCTTTCAAAGAACCAACTTCTTGTTTCATTGATGTGTCCTACTGGATCTCTAGTTTCTAACTCATTGATTTCTGCTCTAATCTTATTTATTTCCCTTCTTCTGTGTGGCATTGCCTTATTTTGTTGTTGACTTTCCAGTTTTTATGGTCTAAAGAGAGTTGGTGTATTTGGAATTTTTCAATATTTTAAGTGAGTCTTGGATGGCTATGTATTCCCTCTTTGGACCTCCTTTGCCATATCCTGTATGTTTTGAACCGATGTTCTTATTGGTTTCCACCAGTTGTTTAAGTTCTTATTTGATTTCCTTGTTGATCCAAACATTCATGAGCAGGATGGTTTTTAGCTTCCACATGTTTGAATTCCTTCCAAACTTTTTCTTGTGGTTGAATTCCATTTTCAAGGCATTGTGGTCAGAGAATATGCAGCAAATAATCTCAAAGTTTTCATATTGGTTGAGCCCTGATTTGTCACCCTGCATTTGGTCTATTCTGGAGAAACTTTCATGTGTGCTCCAGAAGAATGAATATTCTGCTGTTTTAAGGTGGAATGTTCTGTATATATATTTATGAGGTCCATCTGGTGCAACGTATCATTCAAAGCTATTGTTTCTTTTCTTTTTTTTTTTTTTAATTTTCTGCTTAGATGATTGGTCCATTGCTGAGAGTGGCATGTTAAGATCCACTACAATTAGTGTGTTTGCATCAATATGAGTTTTTATTTTGCTTAACAGTTGGCTTATGTATTTGGCTGCTCCCATGTTGGTGGCATAAATATTTACAATTGTTAGATCTTCTTGGTGAATACACCCTTTAAGGATGATGTAGTGTCCTTATGTATCTCTGACTACATCTTTAGCCTAAAATATAATTTATTAGATATGAGAATCATTACTCCAGCTTTCTTTTGAGGCCTGCTGACAAGAAAGATGGTCCTCCATTCCCTCACTTTCAGTCAGGAAGTGTCTTTAGATTCAAAATGCATCTCTCGTAGACAGCATATGTATGGGTCCTATAGTTTTATCCAGTCTGCAACCCTGTGCCATTTTATGGGATCACTTAGGCTGTTCACATGGACAGTGATTATTGAAAGATAAGATTTTATTGACATAATGTTTCCTGTGAAGTCCTTGATTCTATAGATTACTTCTGTAAGTTTCTGTTCTATGTCACTCTTGGGTTCTTCCTCTTTTAATGAACCCTCCTTAGTTTTTTAGTACTGGCTTGGTGGTAACATAACCTTTTCAACTTTGCTGGCCCTGGAAGCTCTTTATTTCTTCAATCATTTTGAATGTCAGACTTGCTGGATAAGGTACTCTTGTCTGCATGTTCTTCTCATTTAGTGCCCTGAATATTTCTTGCCAGCCCTTTCTGGTTTGCCAGGTTTCTGTGGCAGGTCTGACATTTTTCTAATTGTTCTCCTGTACAAAAGGAATCTCTTCCCCCTAGCTGCCCTTAAGACATATTCTTTGAATTTATGATTTGTGAATGTCACAATAATGTGCCTGGAGATTTTTCTAGCCTCATTGATCTTGGAGGGATTCCTCTCTGCCTCTTAGACACAAACACTTGTTACATTCTCCAGATTATGGAAATTTTCATCCAGGATTTGGTCAGCTGTATCTTCTAGTCTTCTTTCTCTTCCACCCTCTCAGGGATCCTGATAATTCTGATATTGGAACATTTCATGTGTCATTTTTCACACTTAATTCTGTTTTCATGGCTTTAAAGGTTTTGTTCCAAACCTTTTCTTGATTTTTCTTTTCTATTAGTCTGTCATCTAGGTCACTAACTTGATCTTCTGCCTCAGTTACCCTAGCTGTTAGAGTATTTGGATTAGTGTGGATCTTATTGATACTTCTGCCAGATCAGCTGCCACTTCTGCCCTTAGAGTTTGTATGTTGCCATTTATCGTCCTCTCCAGCCTAGCCATTGCCTGGATAATTGTTACCCTGAATTCCATTTCTGAAAGAATGCTTATGTCCATATCCAATAGTTTTTTTTTTCTCAGTTGTCAGTGGATTTTTATTAATGAAGATAAAATGTACATGGGGAAATGTAACTGATCTTAAGTTATTAAATGCAAGTGCCTAAAATCAGTGAGTTTGACAAATATATATAACCTTTTAAACCACCACCTTAAGCAAGAACATAGGACATTTCTATCATCCAGAAACCTTCCTCATGTCTTTTACAGTCCATCATCCCTCTGTGAGCAACCACTGTTCTGATTTCTATCACTAGAGAATAATTTGGCCATCTGTGAACTTCATAGGAATATCTTCAAGGGACAGAAAGTAGATCAGTGATTGCTTGTGGGTGGCTGGGTGGGTGAAGAATGTACTACAAAGGTTAAATGACATGTTCTTATATTCATATCGAATAGTTTTGTGGCAGAGGTTACAGTGTCTGAATTTTTCCTCTGTTGGCTGTTCCTCCTCCTAGTCATTTTGGGAGATGTGGTCAAGGGGATATATATTTGAACATATCAACCATGATCCTGGGAAGGTGTCTGTTTGTAGGTTTCAGAGCAATCAGAGGTCACCACCAAAAATAAATAAAGAAGAAAAAAGAGACAGAGAAAAAAGAAAGGAAAAAACCCAGCCACAATGGGACCCAAATGTTAGATTTATAAGGTACAAAAACAAAAACAAAATAAGATATGAAGGTGGTTATAAACTCTCATTGTGGCAAGGTAGGATATTTCAGTTCTTCCTGTGTGTACCTTCTTATCTTTGTTAGAGGACTCAACTTTCCAGAGATATTGGGAAATTAAAACTGGTTTATATAAAGAGGTAGTATTGAATGGGGGAAAGGATGACCCTGAAGCTTATATCTATATGTATATTTAAAAAAGGAAACACAGGTATATGCATGAAAAAAGTTCAAGTAAAAAAGTTATTAGGAATATGTTGTATTAAACATCTAGTTGTAATGGTTAGCAGCTTAAAAAACAATAGAAGAAGAATCATAAGAATGAATTAAAAAAAGAAAAAAATAAATATTGTATCTATGAAATATACAGGTTTTGGGGTAGTACTGTGAGCTCAATATTGTTTTTCCTTGTTGGAGTTTTACAGTTTTATGGGACTCTGTGGTATTTTTCCTCTTGTTTTTTTGGCTTGTCTTCTGGGGGTGGGGTATGCCACATTTTTTTTCAGTAAGTCCTGCTTGGTTTGAGTTGCTCTTCCCCATATCGAGGGGTTGGGCTCTGTGGAAACTGTTTTTTCAGGCTTTTGTTCTCTGGAGGTTTTTGTTCTTTGGTGTTTTTTTGTGGCCTTTCGGTGGACTTGTAAATTTTCTACACCAGACCTCTGCCTCAGAGAGAAGTCTCAGTCTACTGCCTTCTGGATAGTACAGAACACACAGACTCCCTCTCTGCAAACTCCACTGAATATCGCAACTTCACAGGTTCACCGGTGGTGCACATTCCCTGCCACTGACTCAGTATGGCACTACAACTGAGAGCAATATTGGTCCCGACGAGCCCCATCCCCTTGGCTGCCATTGTCAGGACTGCTCTCTGGAGCCCACACCAACACCAGGTGCACTCAGGCCTGGCTATGGTGCAGGTCACCCAGAAGGCTGTAGACCAAGGGGCCTCCTACAGGTGCCTGCACTGGTCTCTCTCAGGATCAGGTGGATGTACACACAGACCCAGTGGTGGTGCAAGAGCGAAAAGTCGTGGGCTTAGAGACCATGTACTGGAGTCCCTGCCAGGCTCACTCAGGCATGCGTTGGCCCTGGCTCTGAGCATCCTGGGACCATCCTGCCCATGGCCACCTGATTCTACCAGTTGCCCCTTAAGACTCTTTGTGTTTTTCTTGTTTGTTTGTTTGTTTGGTTGGTTGGTTGGTTGATTGGCTAGTTGGTTTTGTTGTTGTTGTTGTTGTTGTTGTTGTTGTTGTTGTTGTTGTTGTTGTTTTTAGTGCTTTTCATCAGACTCCAGGTTAATGTTTGTCCCCAAGCACAGGGAACGTTTGTATTGGGGTATTACGTTCTAATGGGTTGCTCCTGGTGGCTCCCTCCCCAATCTGTTTATTCTCTGATATCAGTCTGACCCTTCCCACTCCACTTTACCTCTCCACTGAGGATCTTCTGTCCCAAAGAGATCCAGAAGTGTATAATCTTATATCTCAGGCTGATTTCATGGTTGTTCAGTGTGTTATGATAGATATTTAGCTCACTTCAAGGTACTGGTTGAAACAGGGTCTCCTACTTCTTGGCCATCTTGCCCCTCTTCCAGGTTCTGGCGTTTTCTTACTAAGGTGGTGTATCACATTAATTGATTTGTGTATGGTGAACCACCCTTGCATCCCAGCAATAAACCCCACTTGGCCCTGGTGAATAATTCTGTTAATGTACTGTTGGATACAAAAAGGCTAGTATCCTGGCAAGTGTTTTGGTATCCATGTTCATCAGGAATATGGTTTTGTAATTCTCCTTTTTGATGGGGTATTTTCCTGGTTGGGGGATCAAGATAATGTTGGCTTCATAAAACATGTTTGAAAGTATTCCTTTCCTTTCCATTTTTTTGAAAGAGCATCAGAAGAATAGATATTATTTCTTCTTTAAATGTTAGAATTCCCCTGTGAAGCCATCTGGCCCATGACTCATGTTTGTTAGATTTTTGACTACTGCTTTAATATTTTTGCTGGTTATGGGTCTGTTTAGATATTCTTTTTCTTCCTGTTTCAGTTTTGGTACTTTATAAGTTTTCAGGAATGCCTCCATTTCTTCCAGATTGCCCAATTTGTTGACATATGATTACTCATAATACATTCTTAAAATTGTTTCCTTTGTGGTGCTCGTGATCTCTCCATCTTCATTCATGATTTTATTAATTTGGGTCCCATCTCTTTTCTTTTTTTTAATATATTATTTATTTGACAGAGAGAAACGCAGCCAGAGAGGGAACACAAGCAGGGGGAGTGGGAGAGGGAGAAGCAGGCTTCCCGCCGAGCAGGGAGCCCGATGTGGGACTCGATCCCAGGTCTCCGGGATCATGACCTGAGCTGAAGGCAGTCACTTAACCAACTGAGCCACCCAGGCGCCCCCCCCCCATCTCTTTTCTTTTGGTAAGTCTTGCTAGAGATTTATCGATTTTATTAATTGTTTCAAAGAACCAGATTCTACCTTCATTGATATATTCTGTTCTTTGCCTGATGTGGGGCTTGATCTCAGGACTCTGGGATCATTACCTGAGCTGAACGCAGACACTTAACAAGTGAGCTATCCAGTTGCCCCAACTTCCAAGTGTTTGAATTCCATCAGAGCTTTTTGTTGTTTAGTTCTAGTTTCAAGGCATTGTGGTCAGAGAAGATGGTGGGAGTAATCTCAATCTTTTGGTATCGTTTGAGCCCTCATTTGTGACATAGTATGTGGTCTATTCTGGATAAAGTTCCATGTACACTCGAGAAGAATGAGTATTCTGTTTTAGGGTAGAATGTTCTGTATATATCTATGAGGTCCATCTCGTCCAATTTGTCATTCAACGCTCTTGTTTCTTTGTTGATTTTCTCTTTAGATGATCTGTCCATTGCTGAGAGTGGTGTGTTATGATCGCCTACATTTAATGTATTCGTATCAATACGACTATTTTGCTTAACAGTTAGCTTATGGTAGTTGGCTGTTCCCATGTTGGGGGCATAAATATTTACAATTGTTAGATCTTCCTGGTGTAAAGACCTTGTAAGAATGATGTATCTCTCTATCTCTGACTATAGTCTTTAGATTAAAATCCAATTTGCCTGATATGAGAATCGCTATCCCAGGTTTCTTTGAGGTCCTTTGGCATGAAAGGTGGTTCTCTATCCCTCACGTTCAATCTGGATGTATCTTTAGATTCATGATGTGTCTCTTTTAGATAGCATTGGATGGGTCGAGAGGACCCGTCTGCAACCCTGTTATCCAGTCTGCAACCCTGTTTCATTTTATAGGATCATTTAGGCCATTCACGTTGAAAGTGATTATTTAAGGATACATTTTTAGTGACAACATGTTGCCTGTGAAGTTCTTGTTTCTATAGATTACCTCTGTAAATTTCTGTTCTTTTTCACCCTTGTGTTCTTTCCTCTTTTGTAGACCCTCCCCTTAATATTTCTTGTAGTGCTGGCTTGGTGATCACCTAATCTTTTCACCCTTGCTGCTCATGGTTGTTTTTTATCTCTCCATCCATTTTGAAAGTCAACCTTGCTGGGTACATTATCCTTGGTTGCATAATTCATTTAATTTAATTTCCTAAATATGTCTTGCTAGTCCTTTCTGATTTGTCAGGTTTCTGTGGAAAGGTTTGACGTTATTCTGATGGTCCTTCCTCTGTACATAAGTGATCTCTTCCCCCTAGCTGCCCTTAAGACATATTCTTTGAATTTACGATTCATGAATCTTACAATTATGTGTCTAGAGGTTTTTGTAGCCTCATTGATCTTGAGATGGTGTCCTCTCTGCCTCTATGACATGAACACTCTTTTCATTACCAAGATTAGGGAAATTTTCATCCAGGATTTGTTCAACTATGTCTTCTAGTCTTCTCTCTTTCTCAAATCCCTTAGGGATTCCAGTAATTCTGATATTCGAGCATTTCATGGTGTCATTTATTTAGCTAATTCTATTTTCATGGGATTTTAGCTGTTTGTTCCAAGACTTCTCCTGCTCCTCCTTCTCAATCAATTTGTCTTCTAGATCATTAATGCTATCTTCAGCTTCACTCACCTAGGTGTTAGTATCATTAAATTAGATTGGGTCTCATTGATAGCCTTTTTACCCTCTGCCTGTTTGGCTTTCAATTCTGCCCTTAGAGCTTCTATCTTGCCCCTAATGTTCTTTTCCAACTTAGCCCTTGCTTGGATGATTGCAACCCTGAATTCCATTTCTGTCATATTGTTTATGTCCGTATCCAGTAGTTCTGTGACAGAGGTTGTAATCTCTGAATTTTTTGTTCTGTTGGGTGTTCCTCCTTTGAGTCATATTGGTGAGGGGTTGTTGAGGGGATATATAGTGGAATCCAGGTGAGTTGCTCATTTGAAGGTTTCAGATCAATCAGAAGTCACCACCAAAAAGGAAAAAGAAAGAAAAAAAAGAGAGAGAGAAAGAGAAGAAATCACAAGGAAAACCCAGCAAAAATGGGCCCAATGGTAAGATTTATATGGCACAAAAATAAAAAAGAATAAGACAAAAGACTGTGAAATTAAAAATAGAAGTTTTATATGACCCAGTAATTTCAGTACTGGTCATTTTTACCCACAAAAACAAAACAAAACAAATGCCACTAATTTGAAAAGATGTGTGCACTGTTATGTTTAGCACAGTATTATTTACAATAGTCAAAGTATCAAAGCAACCTAAGTGTCCATCAATAGATACATGGATAAAGGAGATTTGGTATGTATATATATATATACACACAATGGGATATTATTCACCCATAGAAGAGAAGAAAATATCATAGAAAAAGGGAGGGAAAACTGAATGGGAAGTGACCAAAGAGAGAGAAAAACCATGAGAGACTCATAACTATAAGAAACAAACTGAAGGTTTCTGGACGGGTTGTGGGTGGGGGATGGGATAATTACATGGTGGACATTAAGGAGGGCATGTGATGTGATGAGCATTGGGTGTTATACAAAACTGATAAATTGATGAACACTACATCTGCGACTAAGGACATACTATATGTTGGCTAATTGAATTTAAATTAAAAAATAAGATCTTGCCATTTGCAACAACATGGATGGGCCTAGAGGTCATAATACTAAGTGAAATAAATCAGACAGATAAAGACAAATACAATATGACTCCATCCATATGTGAAATTTAAGAAAAAAAAGGAAAAAAAAAAACAAAAATAAAAGAGACAAATAAAATCAGACTTCTAAATACAAAGAACAAATGGGTGTTCGTCAGAGGATGTGAATAAGGGATGGGTTAGATAAATAAAAGGGATTAAGACTTATGGTGTGCACTGAGAAATATAAAAAACAATGATTCATTATGATTGTGTACCTGAAATTAATATAATAATTTATGTTAATTATGGTTCAATGAACTGGTGAATCACTGAAAATTACATCAAAAACCAGTGATGTACTAAAACTTGGTTAATTGAATTCAAATTAAAAAAAGAAAATGTAGTATTCAAAATATAAACAAAATACTGTGTAAAATAGAGAAAAGGTAATCATAAATGAAAGCAAAATAGTATATATTTTAAATGTACTACTTTATAAAACAGTATATTGTTTGTTTTATAATTGAGTCATAAAAGTAATTTGTGGGGTTTTTATTGCAGCGACAATTAGCTCTTTCAGATCATATACTTATTGGGAGGATATTTATAAACCAGTCACAATTATTTCCAACTGAGTCCTTTATCATGATTAATACCTAGGAGAACTTTTTTGAGCATCTTTATTTTATTATTTTATTTTATTTTAGATTTTGTTTAATTCTTTGACAGAGAGAAACACAGCTAGAGAGGAAACAGAAGCATGGGGAGTGACAGGGAGAAGCAGGCTTCCCGCCGAGTAGGGAGACTGATGGGGGGCTAGATGCTGGGACTCCGGGATCATGACCTGAGCTGAAGGCAGTTGCTTAACCAACTGAGCCACCCAGGCGCCCCTGAACATCTTTATTTTAAACAGAAATCAAAAACTGTTTTGCTCACATTGAGTTTTCATTTTTAAAACAATTTATATACTTTAATTTTCTTATCATTTTATTTCAGCATATAAAATTAAGATTATAATACATAGTTGCTATTAGCATATTACTATATATAGTAATTATAGTACTGCTAAATTCATTGTATACTGGCTTGTGAAATCTCTGAACCAAACCCTAAAAATAAACAAATAAATAAAAGTAAAATAAGAGATTACTTATAAGAAAACAGATCATTTAATTTTTAAAAAGGCAATATATTTGAATAATCACTTCACCATAAAAGAAATAATGATTTCAAATAAGCATAAGAAAATATGTTCAAATGATTATTAGATAAGTACAAAGTAAAAGCACTATGATATACTGTTGCATACCTATTAGAATGACTAAAATTAAAATAAAACATACTGAGTACACCAAAAACTGAGTATGTTAACAAAGATGTAGAGAAACTAAAACTCACACATACACTGCTGATGAGAACACAAACTGATACAACTACATTGGGAAAGCAGTTTGACAGTATCTTAAAAAGTTAAACATGAAACTACCATATTAAACAGTCATTCCGGGGCACCTGGGCGGCTCAGTTGGTTAAGCGACTGCTTTCGGCTCAGGTCATGATCCTGGAGACTAGGGACCGAGCCCCACATCGGGTTTCCTGCTCAGCAGGAGGCCTGCTTCTCCCTCTCTCACTCCTCCTGCTTGTGTTCCCTCTCTCGCTGTGTTTCTCTCTGTCAAATAAATAAATAAAATCTTAAAAAAAAACAGTCATTCCACTCTTAGTTATTATCGAAGACAAAAGAAAGCATATGTCCATGCAAAGCCTTGTATACACATATTTATATCGGCTTTATTTGTAAAACTTCAAATAGCCCAAATGTTTATAAGCAAGTTAATGAATAAAAAAATTATAGTATATCCATATAGTATAAAGGTACTCAGCAGTGGCCTAAAAGGCAGAAGGAAAAAAATACTCTTGGTCAGAAGATCTATATTCCAGTTCTAGCTCCACCAGTTGGGGTTTTATGACACAGAATAAGTGGCATAATATTTCACAGCCTCAATTTTCTCATTTAGGTAATGGGAGAAATAAAAATATTTACCTTATTTATTTCAAATGTTGATTTTAAAACTCATTTGAGATAAATATATGGAATTGTTTGGTAAACTGTAGTTTGCATGACATTTTCTAAGGTATGAAATTTTTAAAATTGAGATACAGATGGCAGACAATATTATATTAGCTTCTGGTGTACAACATACTAATTTGACAATTCAATGCATTAAGTTATGCTCACGACAGTTCTAAACATTAAGCTATTTGCCATCTATCAGTATTCAACGTTATTACAATAATATTGACCATATTCCCTATGCAGTGCTTTTCAGCCTTGTGAATTATTTATTTTATAACTGGAAGCTTGTATCTTGTAGTCCCCTTCACCGATTTTACTCATCCCCCTCAGTCCCATCCCCTCTGGAAACCAAGCATTGATTTGCTGTGTTTATGATTCCATTTCTGTTTTTTTGGTTGGTTGGTTTTGGTTTTTAGAATCCACGTATAAGTAAAAGTGTATGGTATTCTTCCTCTGTCTAACTTATTACAGTTAGCATATTAATTTCTTCTAATTAAATTTATGAAAATATATTTTCTGATAATTTTTTCTTCTAATATTTTCTCATATTAAAGACTATGGCTTGAGAGCTCCTTTAAGTTTTAAGTAATAATCAATGAATTTTGACATTCTTCAAAAGTTGATTTATGTTGAATAAAAGATGGGAAGAATATCATCATGACTGTTCACTTTTAGCACATCAACAATATTTATGCTCAGTCTGAATTCTCTTGCTTTTCTTCCAGACTCTAAGAAGAGATTTTGGACACTAAAATATCCAATCTATCTGTCACTTTCACTTAGTCAAACTCAAATGGAGCCTTTTTTTCACATTCTGATCACTTTTTTATTACATTATTTTACATTTTCAGTGTTCTGAGATTCATTGTTTATGCCCCACACCCAGTTTTCCATATGATATGCGCCCTCAGTGCCCACCACCAGGCTCACCCATATACCAAGGACCACAGCACTGCAATACACAGTTCATACGTTGTAAATAATTAGTATAGGTTAACCAATAAGAACCAAACCAATCCAGATTGAGACTATTAACTAATGATGTGTACTAGCCCATAGATTGACTTACTTTCATATCTTTTCTTTGGGAGAATTAACTTTGTATAGTTTTAGTTTATGTTTTTATCCAAATACTGTTCTAAGAAGGCCATTAAACCAGAGAGTATAAATCTGTAAAATTTAGGAGACCATCTTGCATGCGTAAATATTGATCATTTTTATGATAAAAATACATTCCTATCAAAAGGCTTCATTTGGCTTATCCCACACACACATACACATACTATACATATTTGTATGTAGTATACATACATACATACTTTTGCTCTAGTACATATATACATACTAGAGCAAATGAAAGTTTTTATCCCCATTAGGGCAACAAATAAATTCTGATTTAAGAGCTGTACTAAGAGATGATTATTCTTTCCAACTGGTTGATATAGAAAACAACTTTACTGGTTTGGCCTCTTTTTCTTATAGAGACTTCTATCTTCCTTATCTTGGTCCTGTATTGTGATAAGTATCCCTTTAACTTGCCTATGAAATTTAGAAAATTCTTAGATTCCTTGTGTGTATGCGTCTGTTCTTTGCTACTGCAAGTTCGTATTTATTTTAATTTGCTTCTCTTTCTCTCTCCTGTCCAGTCAGATCACTGTAAAGGTTAGATTTTTTGGAAAGCTAGCAAAGACTGATACCATTTATTTTTTTTTTAAGATTTTATTTATTTGACAGAGAGAAACACAGCTGAGAGGGAACACAAGCACGGGTAGTGAGAGAGGGAGAAGCAGGCTTCCCGCCGAGCAAGGAGCCCGATGTGGGGTTCGATCCCAGGTCTCCGGGATCATGACCTGAGCTGAAGGCAGAGGCTTAACCACTGAGCCACCCATGCACCCCATTATACCATTTCTTAATGCTCTTCTTTCTAGCAAGATTTTACTCTAAGGGAGACATATGATTAATAGTCACCAATTGTGCTTCTTACTCCTCTACAAAGAAGTAGCCGAAACAGCCAAGTTTAAAGATTCTTCTTCTCCTTCTTCTTCTTCTTCTTCTTCTTCTTCTTCTTCTTCTTCTTCTTCTTATTCTTATTCTTATTCTTATTCTTATTCTTATTCTTATTCTTATTCTTATTCTTCTTATTCTTCTTATTATTCTTATTATTCTTATTATTCTTATTATTCTTATTCTTATTCTTATTCTTATTCTTATTCTTATTCTTATTCTTCTTATTCTTCTTATTCTTCTTATTCTTCTTATTCTCATTCTTATTCTTATTCTCTCTTATTCTTATTCTTATACTTATTATTTTCTTCCTTCTTTTGATACTGCTGCTTCTTTTAAGGACCATAGTTTCATAGGTGGCACTGGAAGAGATAATGACCACCCACCTACCTCCTTCATCCTTGGCACACCAGAAGGTAGGTGAGTAGCAGCTCCTTCATGACATATATCCACATTTGCATCATTGTGTGAATAATTTTATCTTCTGCCTCAAAGCCTTGCCTCCTATCTTGCTTGCCTATAAGATAAAAACCAAATCAAAGAAATAGCTGCTAGTCAGTGATGAAGACAAAAGGAAAAACTTGGAAGGCCAAGAACATGCTTTCTTTCTGGAGGATCTTATAAGCTGTTTAGCAGCTATTTTTGGAGCACCTACTGTATGTGAGGCTTAGCACAGGGGACTTAGAGTAAGTCTAAACTTGTCCTTAAGAAGTTTAGTGTAGCAGAATGAAAGCTACTGAGAATAGTCTTCTTAATGTCCTTTTAGACTCCAGAGACAGATTGTGAGCCTTTTCTTGGGCACCTACAAATGTATTTTTGCATCTATAAATCATTGAAACTGTAGAATCATAAGGGAATCTGTCAGTGTCACATGTGGAAAGACAAAGCTGACCCTTTCTTCATGATAGCTATGGCAAGAAGAAGTTTCAGCTAATAACATAATTACTAGTATGGCCAAATTAGATGCCCGTGGGAATATATTTCCCCACAAACTGTAATGCCAGGTTGGACAGTGTGTAACGCTAAGATCTTGATTCCATATACATGCGGTATCAAACCCGAAGCATCATTTCACTCTTCAACATCTTTCACATCTAAGGGAGACTCCTGAGTTTCTTTGACCAGAGAAATTAAATGTGAAATTTTCCTGAAATTCACATATTTCTAATGATTTCATGTTAAATATTGCCAGTTTCTTGTCTTGACATTTTAAAAACTTTAAAGAAATTTGGGTTCACCAAATAGTGCAGAGAGAGGAGTTGAGATGGCAGAGGATAAGGGACCCTAATTTCATCTGATCCCTCAAATTCAGATATAGTTATCAAATCATTCTGAACACCTTCAGTATCAATCAAACTTCTAAGAAAAGAATTGCTGCAATTCAACAAATAGAAAAGTGACCACTTTATGGAAGGTAGGAAGTGTGGAGATGTGAATCTGGGATGATATATTAGAAGATAAGTTGAAGGGGAAAGAGCTTGTTTAAGGAGGATATTCAAAGTATTATAAGCAGTGCAGCACAAATTCAGAACTCTCAGAAGTCTGCTACAGTGAGAAATTAACCTGGAAAAATGGTACTCAGGTGGTGAAGCATCCGAGGTGGGACACTGTGGGATCCCTGGGGTCACAAGAAGAATGAGAGAGCCTGAGGCCAAGAGGGGTTACCAAGGACCAGAGCAGGGAAGCTAGCTGAAAATACCAAGACTAAGAGATAGCTTTCTGCCTGGTGTTGCCATAAACTGAGATCAACTGTATGGTTACGTGATTGTTCTCTGGGCAGAGGTACAGCAAAAGGTAGAAGTGGGCCAAGACCTCCCTCCATTCCCTGGGAGGAACAGTGTGGGTCCACACCACATGGAGACTCGAAATTGGGTCACATACCTGAGATAAAAATGCTAGGTCACAGGCTGGGTGAACAGAGTTTTGTTAGAAACCTGGGAGACAAAGTGATCGACTGACTTTTTGGATGGCTCACTGATGAGTGGTGGGGGGAGTGAACTTTTACTTCCAGGGCTAGAGAGTAGTGCTTTGCCATTTTCATCTACTCTGTTGGTGCTAAAAGTCTTCAAGGAGCAAAACAGTGCCATATTGTGGAATCTGGAACTGCTTACATGGAGCTTAACCCCATGTCAGGGGAGGCACAATTCCATAAGGACAAGGACCCCTGAGAATTAGCACAATAGGCCCCTCCTCCAGAAGACCAGTGGGAAAAACTAGCTAGCATGATGTTTGTCCATCATAGAGAAGTGCAAAACTTCAGTCCTTGGGGAAAACAGTATATAGCATTCCTGGGTTTTAAATTGTGTTCGTAATTCAATTTTATTTTTTCAGCTATTGCCTTAATTTTTCAATTCTTTTTAAATTTATATATATGCATATACATTTTATTTTGGCTTCTTTTCATTTTTTATATTTGCATATATATTGTATATGTAATATATATTTATTTGTATATATACACATATATATAGACATTGTAAATACAAATATAAATGTGTATATTTGCTTTTTTTTGGTGTTGTGGTTGTTATATTTTTCTTTGGTCTCTCTTTCTTCTAATCTTTTCTGGACATAACGATGAAAAAGAAAAACACACCCCAAGAGTAAAAATAGGAGATAATACTCAGTGCCAGTGAATTAAACAACAGGGATACAAGTAAGATGTCAGAATTGAAATTCAAAACAACAATTATAAAGATAATAGCTAGACTTGAAAAAATCAGAGAAGACACTAGATTCTTTAGGGCCCTTTACTACAGAAGTAAAAGAACTAAAATCTAATCAGGTCAAAATTAAAAATATTATTACTGAGATTTAGTCCCAAATGGAGGCTCTAACAGTGAGGATAAATGAGGCAGAAGAGAGAGTTAGTGATATACAAGAAAAAATGATAGAAATTAAGGAAGCTGAGAAAAAATACAGAAAAACAACTACTGGATCATTAAAGGAGACTGAGAAATCAGTGATACCATAAAGCAAAATAATATCCAGATAATAAGGATTTCAAAAGATGAAAACAGATAGGGAGAGAGAGAGGCAAATGATTATTTCAACAAATTATAGCTGAGAATTTCCCCAATATGGAGAATCAAGTTCAGGAGGCACAAAGAATCTGCAACAAAGTCAATCCCCCCTTCCCCTTCTGTCCAAGACTCTCAATTTGTTTCTGAGTCCAAAGTCTCTCATGTTTTGTTTCTCTCCCCAAATTACACTACTTCCCATTTTCTTACCTTCTCCTACTGTCTTCTATATTACCCCTTATACACCACAAGTAAGTGAAACCATGTGATACTTGACTTTCTCTACTTGGCTTATGTCACTCAGCATAATCACTTCAAATCCAGTCCATGTTGCTACAAAAGTTTGATATTCATCCTTTCTGATGGAGGCATAGTATTCCATTGTATATATGTACCACATCTTCTTTATCCATTCATCCTTTGAAAGGCACTTTGGCTCTTTCCACAGTTTGGTGGTTTCTCAGTGTGGTTTTGATTTGAATTTCCCTGATAGCCAGTGACGATGAACATTTTTTCTTGTGTCTGTTAGCCGTTTGTATATATTCAATGGACAAGTGCCTCTTCATGCCTCCTGTCCATTTTTTGATGTGTTCATCTTCTTTTTGGATGTTGAGTTTGAGGAGTTCTTTATAGATCTTGGATATCAGCCTTTTAACTGTAGTGTCATTTGCAAATATCCTCTCCCATTCCGTGGATTGCCGCTTTGTTTTGTTGACTGTTTCCTTTGCTGTACAGAAGCTTTTTATTTTGATGAAGTCCCAAAAGTTCATTTTCGCTTTTGTCTCCTTTGCCTTTGGACACGTTTCTTGAAAGTAGTTGCTGTGGTTGATGTCAAAGAGTTTACTGTCTATGTTCTCTTCCAGGATTTTGATGGATTCCTGCCTCACGTTTAGGTCTTTCATCCATTTCAATTTTGCCTTTGTGTGTGGTGTAAGAGAATGGTATAGTTGCATTCTTGTATATGTAGCTGTCCAATTTTCTCAGCACAATTTATTGAAGAAACTCTCTTTTATCCACTGGATATTTTTCCTGCTTTGTCGAAGATGATTTGAGCATAGATTTGTGGGTCCATATGTGGACTCTCTACTCTGTTCCATTGGTCAATTTCTCTGTTTTTGTGCCAGTACCATGGTGTCTTGGTGATCACAACCTTGTAATAAAGCCTGAAGTCAGGTAATATGATGCCCTTAGCTTTGTTTTTCTTCTTCAACATTTCCTTAGTGATTTGGGGTCTTTTTGGGTTCCATATAAATATTAGGATTGTTTGTTCCCTCGCTTGGAAAAATGTTGGTGGAATGTTGATCGGAATGGCATTGAAAGTATAGATTGCTCTGGGCAGAATAAACATTTTAACAATGTTTATTCTTCTGATATGAGCATGGAATGCTCTTCCATCTTTTTGTGTCTTCTTCAATTTCTTTCATGAGTGTTCTGTAGCTCCTCGAGTACAGATCCTTAACTTCTTTGGTTAGGTTTATTCTTATGTATCTTATGGTTTTTGGTGCTATAAAAAACGGAAGTGATTCTCTGATTTCCCTTTCTATATTTTCATTGTTAATGAACAATGAGAGTTCTTATAAGAAGTTATAATGAGTTCTTATAAGAACGCAACTGATTTCTGTGCATTGATTTTGTATCCTGTCACAGTAACAAATTGTTGTATGGGTTCTGGTAGTTTGGGCGTAGAGTCTTTTGGGTTTTCCACATAGAGTATCATGTCTTATGCAAAGAGAGAAAATTTGACTTCTTCTTTGCCAAATTGAATACCTTTATTTCTTTCTGTTGTCTGGTTGCCGTTTCTAGGACTTCTAACACTATGGTGAACAGTAGTGGTGAGAGTGGGCATCCTTGTCTTGTTCCTGATCTCAGAGGGAAGGCTGTCAGATTTTCCCTTTTGAGAATGATATTTGCTGTGGGGTTTTTGTAGATAGATTTTATGAGGTTGAGGGATGTTCCCTCTATCCCTATACTTTGAAGAGTTTTAATCAGGAATGGATGTTGAATTTCGTCAAATGCTTTTTCTTCATCAATTGAGAGTACCATGTGGTTCTTCTCTCTTCTCATATTGATTTGTTCTATCATGTTGATCGATTTGCAAGTGTTGAACCACCCTTGCATCCCTTGGATATATCCCACCTCATCATGGTGGATAATCTTTTTCTTTTTTAATGATTTCATTTCTTTGACAGAGGGAAACACAGCCAGAGAGGGAACACAAGCAGGCGGAGTGAGAGAGGGAGAAGCAGGCTTCCCACCGAGCTGGGAGCCCGATGTGGGACTCGATCCTGGGTCTCTGGGATCATGACCTGAGCCGAAGGCAGTTGCTTAACCAACTGAGCCATCCAGACACCCCCATGGTGGATAATCTTTTAGTGTATTGTTGGATCCTGTTAAAAACGATGTTGTTGAGAATGTTGGCATCCATATTCACCAGAGATATTGGTCTGAAGTTCTTTTTTGATGGAGTCATTGTCTGGTTTGGGGATTAGAGTAATGCTGGCTTCAAAAAAGGAGTCTGGAAGTTTTCCTTTTGTTTCTATTTTCTGAAAGCTTCATGAGAATAGGTGTTATTTCTTCTTTGAATGTTAGTTTTAGCCATTCTAAGTATGCAATGGTACCTCATTGTAGTTTTGATTTATATTTCCTAGATGATGGAGGATGTTGAGCATCTTTTCATGCATCAATCATCTAGATATCTTTTTGGGGAAAAATGCCTATCCATGTTTTTTGCCCATTTTTAACTGGATTTTTTTTGAGGGATATAGACATTGACAAGGTTTTAATACGTTTTGGATATTTTTCCTTTATCAGATATGTCCATTGCAATCATATTCTCTCATTCTAAAAGTTGCCTTTTATTATGTTGTTTCCTCTTTTTTTGCAAGATTTTTACATTTTTATCTCAGTTTTTCCCCATTGAGGAGGATATTAGCTGAGTGTCTTTTGTATATAGCCTTTACGGTGTGGAGGTATTCTCTGTATAGCCCCACCACGTTGAGGGTTTTTTTTTTAACTCAATCATAGATGTACTTTCTCAAATACTTTTTCTGCATTCACTGAGAGTATAATATGATTCTTGTCCTTTCTTTTACTTAAGTGGTGCATCATGCTGATGGATTTTTTAAAAGAGATTATTTATTTGACAGAGAGAAACACAGCCAGAGAGGGAACACAAGCAGGGGGAGTGAGAGAGGGAGAAACAGGCTTCCTGCCGAGCAGGGAGCCCGATGTGGGACTCGATCCCAGGTCTCTGGGATCATGATCTGAGCGGAAGGCAGTCACCCAACCAACTGAGCCACCCAGGCATCCCTGGATTTTTAAATATTAAACCATACTTGTAGCCCAGGAATAAATCAAACTTGATTGTGGTGAATTATTCATTTAGTATATTGTTGGATTAAATTTTCCAGTATTTTAAACAATATTTTATTTATTAATTGTAAGAGAGAGAGAGAAATCACAATTAGGCAGAGAGGCAGGCCGAGAGGCAGGCAGAGAGAGGAGGAAGCAGGCTCCCCGCTGAGCAGAGATCCCGATGCAGGCCTCGATCTCAGGACCCTGAGATCATGACCTGACCCAAAGCAGAGGCTCTAATCTCCTGAGACCCCCAAGGTGCCCTACATTTTCCAGTATTTTGTTGAGAATTTTTGCATCCATGCTCCTTAGGGATAATGGCCTATAGCTCTCTTTCTAGGTAGGGTCTTTGGTTTTCAAATCAGTGTAATGGCGGCCTGATAGAATGAGTTTGGAAGTTCTTTTTTCCATTTCTATTTTTTTTTTGGAAGAGTTTAAGAAGAAAAGGTATTAACTTTTCTTTAAATGTTTGGTAAAATTTGCCTGTGAAGCTATCCCTGGACTTTGGTTTGCTGGAAATTTGTTGATTACTGATTCAATTTCTTTACTGGTTATTGGTCTGTTCAATTGTCTTTTCTACCTGTTTCAGTTTGGTGATTTATATTTTTCTAGGAATTTATCCACTTCTTCCAGATTGGCCAAATTATAGGCAAATAATTTTTCATATTATTCTGTTATACTTGTTTGTATTTCTCTGGTATTGTTTGTGATCTTTCCTCTCTCATTTATGGTTTTATTTATGTGGGTCTTTTATCCTATTGTCTGATAAGTCTGGATAGGAGTTTATCAATTTTATTAATCTTTTTTGAAGAAACAGTTTTTCAGTCCCTTAATATTCATTTGATTCCCTTTTCCCTAACATTGTTATGAAATTTTATGTCTCAGTGTTGGAAATTTATAGTTTTCCAGGCATGTATCCATATCTTCTAGGTTGTTAAACTTATTGGCATATAATTGTTGATAGTAATTTCTGATAATTGTTT
>PITA01006411.1:39423-100501 GCA_004023965.1 Spilogale gracilis | reverse complement strand
TGTAATTACTTTTTAAAACTCATTTGTTGAAAAATTTGCCGTATTTTTCTTCTTTCTTTCTTCTTTTTCCTTGGAGAATTTTGGTTGTTAGAATTTTAAGATAATATAGCTGGTTAATATTAAATTTGATCATAATACAGTTAAATAGCTATTATCATATTCCTGAACTGCTTACCTTGTTTGCAGCACTGCTTCCCTAATTCCTGTGACCACATGAGCTTTTCTTCAACAAGAATATATATTACTTTTCTCTAATGAAGAAAAATTAGGTGTTCTTGATATCTTAGCATCATATATCTCACTAAAAATAGACTGAACTGGTGGCACCTGGGTGGCTCAGTTGGTTAAGCGACTGCCTTCAGCTCAGGTCATGATCCCAGAGACCCGGGATCGAGCCCCACATCGGGCTCCCTGCTCCGCGGGAAGCCTGCTTCTCCCTCTCTCACTCCCCCTGCTTGTGTTCCCCCTCTCGCTGTGTTTCTCTCTGTCAAATAAATAAAAATCTTTAAAAAAAAATAGACTGAACTTATAATATTCTGCTCTTTCACTGGCAATTTGAAGAAAGGAATTCTTCTCTGTTGCTCAAACTGGATCCATGGACAAGTTATTGGAGATTCTCAGCCGGGTGATTTGTGCAAACTGTGGTATATATTTGTACATAAATATTTTTCCAGGGGTTGGGTTTGTTATTTTCCTTATATTCACAACTGTATCTAAGAACAACAGCGGCAACAACCACAAGAAGGGTCATTTGCTTGGAAGAAAGAGTGCTTAAATAAGACAATCACAATTAGTGCATTCACTGGCTATGCCAGTATATCACTTACTACCTCTAGGAAATCAATGATTTTAAGGCTTTTCACCTTGAAAATTCTGTGATTCTAAGGCTAGAAGCTTTCTCACATGCTGGCTCTGTCAACAAATCTGTAACGGCGATTCACAGATGTCCCTTCCTTGTTATCTTCATTATGTGGTGACATAATCCAATTTTGCATTAGTCAGAATTGTGGCCAGCTAAGCATAAAGCTATAAAATACTCTGAGTCTTAGGCCTAAAAGACAATGAAGATACAAAACAGAGTGCACAGATTCCAGCTCTTGAAGCCACTATTTTTTTAATGACATTTAGATTGAGCTTTCAAGGTCAGAGTTAAAAGAGAACACTTAATTTAGGAGAGCTGCTGTGGACAGCAATATAAAGTTCGCACAGAAAAAGATTGGTCATTTTTCTCTGGTTATTTTTATGCTCAGATTAGAAGTTAAGGTAGTAAGAAATCACTCAAAGGAAATTTCTAACAACTACTCCCCCTAACTTCACACCCTTTACAGCTTATTAAAGAAAAAAAACAAAACAAAACAAAAACAAATTTGGTATAAGAGATTTGAATCTATGAGAAAGCAAATATTGTCTAGGCAACAACATAATGACTTGGATTATAGAAGGCTACTGTTTAGAGTAATGGTGTTCAAATTGGATTCCTTGCAACTCTACCTCAGCAGCCACTTTCTCTGGCAAATGAGTATCAAACTAAATGAGACTTAAAGACCCTTCTTTAATCAGAATTTTCTTCTTAATCTATTACAATTGCTTATAAGGTTTTGAATGAAAAAAAGTTTCAGCACTAAACTAGTCATATAAATAAATAAATAAACAAATAAATAAGGTTTGAAAATTCTAACTATAAGGCTAAATGAAGTTAGAAAGGCCCTGGTAAAATTGTCCATTGAGGAGGTGCTATTCTTTTATTGTACATGAAAACTGCAGATATAAAAGTCAGTCTAGATAATGACCCTTACTTTCCAAGATGGTAAAGGGAAGGATACTAGAAATACTCTCTTAACCTCCAAATAACTTAATCTACACATTAATGTACAATATAAAGTATATTGACTTGTTAAATGCATTTAGCTAGGAGGCTAATCTCTGCTATGCTGTGTTCTATAGCTTTTATCAGTTCAATTACATGCTTACCAAAAACCAGTTGCACTTTTCCAAAGACCTATTACATCATGTAAATTATGTAATTTAAATAAGTATTACATAAACAAATTAGTGAGTTTATAATAGTAGACAGAAGGTGGTTTCTATGAATGCTTTTGAACTTTTCAATAACAATGAGTTTCTAAAAAAAGTTGCTGCTCAATTAAAGTGGGCAAGGCTACTTAAAAAGTCTGGAAAGTTTACAAAATATAGGTATTTCTGGAGTAGCTGAGGAGATGGTAGAGTAGAAGGCTCCTGAGCTCATCTTGCCCCACGGACAAACTGAAGAAATATCTATATCCATCCAATTAACTTTAAAAATGACCCAAAGACCAGCAGAACAGGTCTTCCACAGCTGGTCATAGAGAGATGGTAAAATTAACAAGGGTAGCAGGGACAAAGATGCAGTCAGGAACCAAATTCCCAGCATGACTAACCACAAGTGGGAGGGACATCACAGGCATGGAGGAATGTGGGGATTAAACCCCATACCAGGCACCCCCAGCTCCGAGGACTCACACTGGAAAGACAAGTTCTCATAACACCAGGCTTGGAAAATCAGTGAGGCTTAACTCCGAAAGCTAGAGGGTGACAGGAAACTTAAGTCTTAGTCCTCAAAGAGCCAGCAAGCTCATTAACTGGGTGTAAGACACAGCACAGAAGCAGCAGTTTGAAAAGTACCCAGATTATACAGGAAGAGGGTTTGCTGATCCAGAATGTGTGCTGGAGGGGCAGGGATCTGCAGGAGATTTCTCTGGGAATAAAAGTGCTCAGGGGTATCATTTTTTCAAGTCTGTCCCCACCCTAATAGCTGTGTGCTTGCAGGAGCAAGTGCTAATACTGTCCTTCTACCTTGTTAGCACTATACCCTGCAAACTATAAGACACTGATAAAAGAAACTGAAGATGACACAAACAAATGGAAAGCTGTATCATGCTCAGGGGTCACAAGAATTAATATTGTTAAAATACCCATACTATCCAAAGCAAACTACAATTTCAATGCAATCTCTATTATCAAAATACCAACAGCACTTTTCACAGAACTAGAACAAAGAATCCGAAACTTTGTATGGAATACAAAAGATTGAAAATAGCCAAAACAATCTTGAGAAAAAAGAACAAAGCTGTAAGTATCACAACCCCAGAGTTCAAGACATACAACAAAATACAGTAATCAAAACAGTACGGTACTGACACAAAAACAGACACATAGATCAATGCAACAGGATAGAGAGCCCAGAAATAAGCCCACACCTATATGGTCATTTGATCTATAACAAGGGAGGCAAGAATATACAATGGGAAAAAAGACAGTTTTCAATAAATGGTTATTGATAAAACAACACAGGTATGAGCAAAACAATGAAACTGGACCACTTTTTCACATCATACACAAAAATAAACTCAAAATGGATTAAATACCTACATATGAGATATGAAAACATAGAACTCCTAAAAATAAAACACAGGCAGTAATCTCTTGGGCATGGGCTTAGCAGCATATTGATGGATATGTCTTCTAGAGCAAGGGAAACAAGCAAAAATAGACCATTGAGACTACATCAAAATAAAAAGCTGTGCATAGCAAAAGAAACCATCAATAAAATGAAAAGGCAGCCTACTAAATGGGAGAAGATATTTGTAAATGATATATCTGATATGAATATCCAAAATATATAAAGAACATATATAATTAACAACAAAACAAAACAAGACCCAAACAGTTGAATTAAAAAATGAACAGAGGACCTAAATTGACAACTTGCCAAAGGAAACATACAGATGCTTAACAGGCACATGAAAAGATGCTCAATCTCACTAATCATCAGGGAAATACAAATCAAAATCACAATTGGATATCATCTCCTACCAGTAGAATGGCTAAAATAAAAACAAAAACAAAAACAAAAATCAAGTGTTGACAAGGATATGGAGAAAAGGGAATCCTTTATCACTGTTGGTAGGAATGTGAATTGGTACAACCACTGTGGAAAACAGTAAGGAGGTTCTCCAAAAAATTAAAAAAGAAATACCACATGATCCAGTAATTCCACTACCAAAGAAAATGAAAACATGAATTTGAAAAGACAAACAGACTCCTATGTTTATTGCAGTTTTATTTACAATAGCTGAGATAAGGAAGCAACCCAAGTATCCAACAATAGATGAATGAATAAAGAAGAGGGGATGTGTATATGCAGTGGAATATTACTCATCCATAAAAAAGCATTAGGTCTTGCCATTTGCAATTTGAATGGACCTAAATATATCATGCTAAGTGAAATAAATCAGAGTAAATAAATATCATATGATTTCATTTATATGTGGAATCTAAAAAACAAAACAAACAGAACAAACAGACTCAAATGAGAACCAATGAGTGGGTGCCAGAGGGGAAATGGGTGGGAAAATGGGTAAAATAAGTGAAAGAGATTAAGAGGTATAAGTTTATAGTTACAAATAAGTCATGGAGATGAAAAGTATAGCATAGGATATATAGTCAATAATATTTTAAATATGTTGTATGGTGATAGATAGTGATTAAACTTATTGTGGTGAGCACTGCGTAATTGTCCAAACACTATGTTGTACACCTAAAATTAATATAACATTGTATGCCAACTATAGTTTAATTAGAAAATGGACTTGTAGCTGGCTTCAATTTTGGATATGTTTACCAACACACACAGATAAATTGGCAGAGGATGGAAGCCTTAAGGCTATAATCATTGTCTGATCATTAAGATATGAAGATCAGAAACAACCTCTAGAAATCCAGGTTAAACAATAAAAACAAAAATAAACAAAAAAACTGAGCATGGGGCACCTGGGTGGCTCAGTTGGTTAAGCGACTGCCTTTGGCTCAGGTCATGATCCCGGAGACCTGAGATCGAGCCCCACGTCAGGCTCTCTGCTCCGTGGAAAGCCTGCTTCTTCCTCTCTCACTCTCCCTGCTTGTGTTCCCTCTCTCACTGTGTTTCTCTTTGTCAAATAAATAAATAAAATCTTAAAAAAAAACAAAAAAAAAAAAAACTGAGCAGATGTATTGATGGCCACTGTGGAAGAGAACAGTAGCTAAGTTGACTTGGCCAGTTCATGTCAGTCAGCCTTTGTTCTTGATCACCCCATTTCTTTTAAGGGTTCATGAACAGAGTAGACATGCAGGCAGGAATAGATGCCATTCATGGACCCAATAGCATCGGCTCCCGCTCACCAGGGTTGATCCTTGTACTACCACTGCTGAACGTCTGATCTACCAGGAACAGAGATCAACACTGATCCCTTGAAATAGTATCATACCTCAAGGAGACTAACCAGTCAGTTGCTGGCAAGCTGATTATAAATAAGAACGCTTCTATCCTGAAAAGGCAAAAATTCATACTGGCCAAGTTTGACACATATTCTATATATGGTTTTGCCTCCCCTGCTTAGTTTCTCAGTCAGCATTATTTTCCAAGTGCTCTCAAAACCTTACCCACCAACAAGAGATCCTGTAAAACATGCTGTAGACCAAGAGGCCCGCCTCACAACATAGGTGTACCCGCACTGACTTTATCATAAATCACACCTCCAGAAGTTACCAAATGCTTGAAGGTATAGCGGAGAGGACTGGTTTGGATAGGACACATTTTTTTTTTTTTTTTAAGATTTTATTATTTATTTGACAGAGAGAAACACAGCTAGAGGGGGAACACAAGCAGAGGGAGTGAGAGAGGGAGAAGCAGGCTTCCAGCGGAGCAGGGAGCCCGATGTGGGACTCGATCCCGGGTCTCCAGGATCATGACCTGAGCCGAAGGCAGTCGTCCAACCAAGTGAGCCACCCAGGCGCCCCTTGGATAGGACACATTTTAAGAATGGAATTGTAATCTCAGAATGAGGTATATACATTTTAAAGATGGCTGCTATGATGACATGTTCCCAATTAATGAAGACATAGATTCAGCAATTCTGTGTTACAATTTACCACAAACTTGGCAACTTCAAACAACACACATTTATTGTCTCGCAGTTTCTGTGGCCAAGAGTCTGGGCACAGCTCAGCTGGATCCTCTGCTTCGAATTTTTCAAGGCTCCGCTCAAGGTATCCAGGCTGCATCTTCATTTAGAGGCTTAGCTAAGGAAGAATCTGTTTCAAAGCTCACTATATTCGTTTCCTAAACTTGCCATAACAAAATATACAAACCGAGTGGCTTAAAACAACAGAAATAGTCTCATCATTCTGGATGCTATACTCTGAAATCAAGGTGTCAGCAGAGACAGGCTCCCTCTAAAATCTGTAGAAGAAATCCTTTACCTGTTTACTGGCAATCTTTGGCCTTCATTGATTTTTAGATGTATCAGTCCAATTTCTACCCGTGTCCTCACATGGCTATCTTCTCTCTGTGTGTCTTTCTTCTCTTGTAAGAACTTGAGGCATATTGAATTAAGGGCTGACTCTACTCCAGTATTACCTCACCTCATCTTAACTACTTACAAACACAATGACCCTATTTCCAAATGACATATTCTGAGGTACTGGGGTTAGGACCTCATCATATCCTTTTTAGAGGACACAGTTCAAGCAATAGCACTCACTCAGGTTATTAGCAGCATTTACTCCCTCGTGGTTGTAGGATTCAGGTCCTGAGCTTTCTTGCTGTCAGCTGTCCCCCACAGTTCCTAGAGGCTGCTTGCAGTTTCTTGACACTTGGCCTTTTTCAGAATGGCTGTTTATTTCATCAAGCCATCAAGGAGAATCTCTCTAGTATTATCATGGAAGTGACAGCTGTACTAGGTTGCCTGGAACTTTTGTCTTGATGGCTTACGTCTCTTCCCACAGGTGGAATTTGAAGATTCTCAAGTCCCATGGACTCATCTCTAATGTCCACTAAGGCACAAGCTTGGTGCTGAGTCACCCCTTCTGTCAACCTATTTGGCTTCAAAAATTTGCTGTGTTCTCAGCTTCTCTTCCACCAAAGTTAATTGTGTAATAAATTTAAAAAGGAATCCAAGTCAATTTTTTCCTTGATTTTGATTCGCAGATCCTGGCCATAGTTCTTTGACTATACTGGTTTTCTGATCAAGTTCTACAGTCCCTTCTTTATAAAACCCTTATTTAATTCAAAACCATTTTTTTTAAACTTAAAATCTTTAAGCCCTCTGCCAGAATGAGTGATAAAAACTTGGCATATGTGTCCTTACTGCATTCTACTCTTCCAAAAACTTACTTGAAATAAATCGTTCACCAAGATTGACATATATACCCTTGCCTTTCAACTCATACACAACTTTAAGAGAAATGTCTTGAAAACTCTCTAAAATCTGAAGGGTGGCAGAATATATCACCCCAATATATGGCTATAGGAGATCAGGACATGTCACCCCAAAATATTCTGCTTTCATATATTATTTTGAGCTGTAAGCACCTGAAAATAGCAGATGTAGGGAGAAGCTTTCCTTGGCATTTTCTCTTAACTCCCTAAAGACAGATCCTCAGATCATTCAGAAGGAACTTAACTGTCATAAATTTTCTCCCTGGCTATTTCATCAACCAGGGAATACTGACCCTTGTCAGGAGAAGGGACTAAAATTCAACACAACTCCCAAACTTTGTCACAAGCCATCATATCTCCCATTGATTCTTCTAATGCCACATTCATTTATTCTCCCCAAGAGGGACCCTTACTTTTCCCTACTAAGAAAGTATTTAAGCCTGAAAAGCCACCACTTTGGATTAGTCATTTCCCATTAGGACTTTCCCATGTGTACATGAGGTAGACATGTTAATAAGCTTCTGTTGGTTTTTTCTCTTGTCAATCTGTCTTTTATTACAAGCATCTCGGCCAAGAACTCAGAAGGGTAAAAGGAAAATTATCCCCCGCTCCATAAACCTGTTTTGTCTCTTTATTTTCACACTTAAAAAACATCTGCCTAATACATTTTTCATGATTCAAAATGATCATTCCCAGACTTTTTCCTCTTCTTAAAAACTCAAAACACTTTGGCTTTTAGAACCTAGGATAACAAAGAATCCATGGTTTTCAAACTAATTTATGGTTGGTGGTTTCAAGTGATATTCCTAGCGCATAACAGGGTGGCCTCCTAACCAAATTTGCTTTGACCTATCTACCTCTCTGCCATATCACTCGTCAATATGCCTTTTATTTTTAACAAAAGCAATTTATTTTTAACAATTTTTAAGAACCTCTGCCAAACAACTGGACTTCTAAAACACTGTATAGGTGACATGTCCTGTAGGAGGTTTTGGAAGGAAACCAAGGTAAATTCCCAGAACAGCATACTTCTGTTCTCTGGTTAAAGATATAACAACATTCTTTTAGAATAATCGATATTTTAATTTAAATATAGATATAAATTTAGACTTACACATATACGTGTTCAACTATCTTGCATAGTAGCATCTGCTTGCCATTCTAGCATTTTTACTTCTACTGAAGAAAGAAGAAAACTGAAGTCCATAAACACAGAATCAAATCAGCCAGGAAAACTGACACATATGGATAGGCCTTTACCTTTGATTAGTGTCCACAAAGGTGTTGAAATATGGAAGGGGTTTTCAGTTCTATTAAATTCTATCAAAAACATATACAGTATAAGTTTAAATGCTTGGAGCATCTCATATGACTACCCACTGACTGTCGGCAATCACTTTCATCACACACTCTCTCCTGTAACTTCTCCCCCATTTAACCTTTGCTTCTTCCCAGTAGGTCTTATACTTGGTTTGTGTTTTGGAATGTTGATTAGTAATCTCTGTCTAGTTATGTTATTGGAAAATGTCCAAAGTGTACGTGTGTGTGTTAGGGGAAGTTAGGATGGCAATGAAGGAAATAATTACATCCTGTGGTGAAACTGGGGAGTTGGGGAAAGTCTCATGGTAACCTATAATCAGGGTCCACTTAAAAAAATTATTAGTGCCTTTTACCTTGGCAAGATTGAATCCTGCATGAATATTTTCTTATGTACTTATGCTAAAATAACTATTTCACATTGTGCTGTAGTATGAAAAGCCATTCTGTGTATCCTACCTATCCTTGCTTAGATATAGTCTTTCACATCACAGTGACCATTGCCTATCTAAATAATGAATGCGCATCCTTAATCTGGCAATTAAGAACAGCCTTCTTTGGCACCTGGGTGGCTCAGTGGGTTAAAGCCTCTGCCTTCTGCTCAGGTCATGATCTCAGGGTCCTGGGATGGAGGCCCGCCTCAGGCTCTCTGCTCAGCTGGAAGCCTGTTTCCTCCTCTCTCTCTCTCTCTCTGCCTGCTTGTGATCTCTCTCTCTCTCTCTCTGTCAAATAAATAAATAAAATCTTAAAAAAAAAAAAAAAAAAGAACAGCCTTCTTTGGTGACTCTGTCACAAACTGGATAACAAACTCTTGCCTACTCAATCTATTTCTTATCTGGGGAGTCTATCTTTGGTTTCCAGGAGATTGATCTCCTTGAAGATACTAGGACAGATCTGTTGTTCATAGAAAAGGCTATATATTATGAATAGATTATGAGTAGAGTTTAGCATTATACTTAAATTTAACGTATATCGAAATTCTTCAGGTATAGTTTTTTAATAGAATGAGTATTCTATGATCCTTAGTAATTAGTCATTAATCCATTTTTTTTAGAAGACTTCTCTTTTTTTTTTTTTTTTTAAAGATTTTATTTATTTATTTGACAGAGAGAAACACAGCCAGAGAGGGAACACAAGCAGGGGGAGTGAGAGAGGGAGAAGCAGGCTTCCCACTGAGCAGGGAGCCCTATGTGGGACTCGATCCTAGGTCTCCGGGATCATGACCTGAGCCGAAGGCAGTCACTTAACCAACTGAGCCACCCAGGCACCCCAGAAATATCATTTCTTACTGCTTGTCTCTTTATACTTGCATTAGCAGAATTATATATAAAAAATTTTATTGAAGGGACTTTATATGCAATTTGTCTAATTTTTTAGACAATGTAAACTTCTATTTCTCTATTAAAAAACCTTCTACTACCAAAAAGCAAGAATATTGCTTTCAAAATGTCAGGATGCTCTGGATGTATTAGGGATTGTGGTACCTATTCAAGGATCTGACCTATAGAGCAGATGAAGGAGCCAGCATCCAAATCTATATATTAAAGACTATAAAAGACTATAAAAGATTAATTTCTTCCTCATTTTAGAAAAAATATAAATAGAAGTACTAATATTTTCCCCCACTGCATTCAAAGTTGTTTATAACTGATGACCCTTCTGAAAATTAAGAAACCTTATTTCAATATATATATGGTTGCTAATGTTATATAATAGTCAAGGGTTTAAGATGGAGGAGGACAATTCAATTGTTAAAACTTAAATGACACTCAAGAGTCTTCGACTGCAAGATCTTCATTCTACCAATGATACAACTGAATTTTAGAGATATGTGGCATGGCTGCTATACTATAAATATTTTTTCTATCCTTATATTTCTATTATGGCATATTTTATTGTTAATATGTTTTATAATTAATGCTAAAAAGAAGCCTGTAGGTCCTTCACACTAGATTACTGTAACATAAATCTTCAGAATGTAAATCTCAGAAAATAACTTCAGGAATGTGTGTATAAATTAATCCAGTAAGGATTCACGTAGATTTAATTCTGTCACTATAAGAGGAAACATATTATGACTGAGGGATTCATAAACTTAACCCAGTAAATGAACACAAAATGTATATGTATTGAAGTGTTGAACTATTTTTTTTTTAAGATTTTATTTATTTGACAGAGAGAAACACAGCTACAGAGGGAACACAAGCAGGAGGAGTGAGAGAGGGAGAAGCAGGCTTCCCTCTGAGCAGGGAGCCAGATGTGGGACTCCATCCTGGGTCTCCCGGGACCATGACCTGGGCAGAAGGCAGTCGCTTAACCAACTGAGCCACCCAGGCGCCCCTGAAGTGTTGAACTATTGAAAAGAATGATCTAAATGTGTTTTTTTTTTTTTCAGTCAAATGAAAGTCCTTTATTTAAGAAAGTAAAATATAAAACTGCATGCCATTTTCTGCCTTGTTCATATTTTCCTACTGCTTCAAATGGTAAGCATCTGTAGTGCTCACAGTTACTCCTGTAAGTTGGCAAGTGACAGTTAAATAAGCTTAAAACCAGGCCTATTATTTAAGGCAACACAATTTGGGGAACATTTTTTAACCTCCCTGGACCACCTCAATTTCCTAGTCAGTAAAATAAGAATACAATCAAAAAGAAAGAAAGAAAGAAAAGAAAAAGAGGAGGAAGAAGAAGGAGAAGGAGAAGAAGGAGAAGGAAGAAGAGGAAGAAGATAAAAGAAGAAAAAGAAATTAATACCATCTATGAACTAAGAGAGATAACATAAATAGTCTGGCATAGTGCCTGAACTCCAACTGCCTTGTCTTCTTGAAGGTTTTGCTGCCATCTGTGCCTGTCTTGAGCCTATTTGCCTTAAGATTCATTTTTGTCATTTCCTTGTTCTGCTGTGTGTGGAAGAGGCTGACTCTGGGGCTGAGGCCTTGGCGAAGAGTGGAAGGTGCCAAGAAGGAAGATGCACACCTTTCTGTGCCTCAGGCTGAGTGTCTAGAAGCTACCACAGCTCCTGCAATGGCTCAGTGCCCCCTGGGCAGGCTGCTGTGGCTCTAACTTCAGCTGTATGACTTCACTCCTGGAACTCGGGCAACTCACTTCCCATTACCCCTCTGATCTGGGGGTGATAGTACCTCTTTGCAAATGATGCTCAGAGTTATCTCCTGTCTTCAATTTAGCTTCTTTGGGCGTTTACCATCTGTATAACAAAATGGTTTTGCTGAAAGTTCCTTTTTCTTAAAATCTCAAAGGCTTTCTGCTTTCAGATTAGACCTGGTTAGTTTTCTGTTGTTATGGACCAAATTATTCAAATTTAACAGATTAAAAGAACATTCATTTATTCTCTCATAGTGACAGGTAAATTCCACATGGGTTCAAGGACTTCCTAGTTAGGGTCTCTCAAAGGCTAAAATCAAGGTGCCTGCTAAGACTGTCTTCTTCTCTGGATGCTCTGGGGGAGAATCTGCTTTCAAATTCATTCATACTGTTGGCAGAATTCAGTTACTCACAGCTACAGGTCATTTCCTTGACAGCTGTCGGCGGTGGGGGGCTGCTCTCAGTCTCTGCTTTTCACACCATCCAGCCCCTCCATCTCAGCAATGGATATCATTTGTTCCTCATGTCCAATACCCCACATGCTTTGAAAATTTCTGATACCCTCTTCTGACCGTGGTAGGAGAAAAGTGTCTTCTTTTAAAGCATTTATGTGCTTATGTTAAGCCCACATGGGTAATCTCTATTTTATTTTTTTAATTAAAAAAAAAGAGATTTATTTATTTATTTGAGAGAGAGAGAGAGAGAGAGAGAGAGAGAGAGAGAGAGAGAAAAGAGTGAGTGGGGGGAGGGGCAGAGGGAGAGGGAGAGAGGGAGAGAAAAAGACTGCCCGTGGCTCTATCTCATGACTCTGAATCATGACCTGAGCTGGAATCAAGAGTCAGATGTTCAAACAACTGGACTACCCAGGTGCCAGGGATACTCTCTGTTTTAAGGTCAACATTAGTAACATTAATTGCACTGCAAAACTTCTTTTGCCCTCTAAGGTAATTTAATGATGTAAGCAACACAAGGGGAGAAGGTCACCAGAGAATTCTGCCTTTCACAGTCCTTAAGTGATCTATTACTCTGGCACTTGCCAGGTCTGTGTTCTCGAGCCAATCATTTAACCTCCAAGGGCCTTAGATTCTTTATGTATAAAATATTTATAAATAAGAGACACAATCTGACTGCTAATTTTTAAATTCTGTATGACCAGAGATTGACATTATTTGGGCCAGCGGGAAGACTAATACAGGGTTTTGCTCTCCCCTTTTGTGTAGTCCCCCTTTCACCGGGGAATATTTTGATTTCATTTTGGAAAAGGGGAACTCGTGTTTTATTAGAAACACTTCTAAGTGTAAGCATGACAAAAATGTTTAAATTCCAACTGTATTAACTTCAGTATTTGGCAGTGAATTGGTACTTGTGGTACTACCAGTGCTCCCTCAGGTTCTGAGCTGAGCCCCTCTGTCAGTGTCCAGGGTGATGCCCTGATGGGTGGGTGAGCTGAAGACTATGGAAGGGCCAGTCTGAGAGGCGGAGTTAGAGGAGAATCAGTCTCATGACAGTGCCTGCCCTGGATCTCAGGTATACCACATAATAGCTCTGAAATTCAGTCTTATCATTGGCAGAATGAAGAACTTAGAGTAGGGGCTTTTACTAACTTCTAAGTTTTAGCAATTGAATTCTCCTCCTCCATCTTAAACCCTTGACTCTAATAAACCATATGTATATTGAAATAAAGCTTATTAAATTCTCAGAAAGAAAGCTGAATAATTTAAGCAACATCATCTGGAAAATTATTTTCATTAAATGATTTTAAGTGTATACTATTTGGATGCTCTGATTCATCACAGATTGTCTTCCAGATTTTTAAAAATGTGTATTAACACTCTATCTTATGGCAGTCATGTAACGCCCTCTTCTGGCTAAAGATCAAAGCACACCATTTCTCCCTACTATAGCATTATCCGGATATTTACACGTTCTTAGTTCTTTTCTATAGAGTAGTTTCAACAATTTAAAATAAATCTATTTATGCCTTATTATTTCTAAAAATGAATACGTTTTATTGATGACATAGGCATTCACCTGCCTAACTTAAACAAATGTAAGCAGCTTTTAAAAAATTTTAATTTTGGAGCATAGTCTATCTAGTTGGGATATTTGTACTGATAAAATTAATCAATTTACCAGATTTACATTTTACATTGCATTTGTAAAGGGCAAAGTGATACAGAAGTTCTAAAACAGCTTGGTAAGGTTACAATTATAACATTTTTTCAATGTTTGAGTTTCTGACTCTACATGTATACGGGCATTAGCTAAATGATTTGTGCTGTTCACTGTGACAAACTGTACTGTGATACTATTTCGCAATTACTGTTCTTATGATTTCCACCATCTTGAACAGCGATTATCAGTGATTATCAGTCCATTATTAGGACCATGTCAGAATCACTTGGAAGTATGGTGGAAGATTAAATTTTGTCTAATAATGAAATGTGAAATATCCTTCAAATGTGTTGGGACACTTTCATAGCCTTATATTTAAGATTAATGATCTATTACCCAGACTTGGGCACTTTTGAGGGTGAAGAATTATTATTAGCAATCATATCAGGATACCAGTCTAAATGAGGGCTATTGCAAGCAAAGCAGCAGTTGATCATGATATTTATATCACAAAACTGTATCAGCTGGAGTAATGGAAACCTGAGGATTATTCCTAAAATTCTGTTTTATTTCTATTTTCAATGGTGTTTCTCATTTTCCATTTACAAATTCTGTTTATAACAATTAAAAACTGTGTTAAATTTTATATTCTCCTTTGGAGACAGATGGCAGAGTTTCAAATCTTGCCAAATTACTTAATTTTTCTGTGTTTTAATTTTCTTTTCTTTCTTTCTTTCTTTTTGAAGATTTTATTTATTTATTGAACAGAGAGAAACACAGCTAGAGAGGACACACAAGCAGGGGGAGTGAGAGAGAGAGAGAAGCAGGCTTCCCACCCAGCAGAGTGGGGAGCCCAATGCAAGGCTACATCCTAGGGTCTCCGGGATCATGACTGGAGCCAAAGGCAGTCGCCCAACCAACTGAGCCACATAGGTGCCCCTGTGCCTTGGTTTTCTTATCTTGTAGATGGGAATATGAGTACTTACCTTATAGAGTTGTAACAATTTTTTTTTTTTTTTTTTTATGAGAGAGAGGGACAGAGTATATGCATGCCTGCACTGGGGGAAGGGGCAGAGGAAGAGGAAGAGAGAGAATCCTAAGCTGGCTGCATGCTCAGCTGAACATGGAACCAGACACTGGGCTGGGTCTTACCACCCTAAGATTATGACCTGAGCCAAATTCAAGTGCTACATGCTCAATCTACTGAACCACCCAGGTACCGATAGGGTTGTAACAATTAATGAATAAGTATATGACACATGAAGTAATAAACTCTATAATTAATAATAATATTAGTAATGTCTGCAAGTGAATAATATATTCAAACTTTTGAACAGTATGAACATTTTAGAGGTTGTACATTTATTTCAGGAAAGCAGTTGTAGTAGGCAGCCTCTAAGATAGTGATCTTCTGGTGTTCAGGCTCTGCCTTCCGGTGCTCTGCCTTCTGGTGTCCAGGCTATATATAGTGTAAACCTCGCCCCTTGAATGTGGGCTGCACCTGGTGATACATTTCTAATGAGAAAAAAAAATGCGAAAGTGATAGGATTTCATTTCTGAGATTAGGTCACAAAAAGGCTATGACTTCCTTTTTGCTCTTTTTTCCTTTCTTGCTCTTTCTCTCTGGATCCATTGCTCAAAGAGAGAAGCAAGATGCCATGTTGTAAGCAGTCATATGGAGAGACCCATGGGGTAAGGAACTGTCTCTGGCCAGAAGTCAGTGAGGACCTAAGGTCTGAGTAGCAAATGGTAATTTAAAGATATTTAAAGAATCAAATTGCAGATAGTAGGAAAAATATGATTCTTTAGTGTCTAGACCAAACATTTTAAAATAATCTATCTCTCTCTTCATAAAAAAAATCATTAGAATTTCCAAGTTAAAAATGTCTTTTGAAACAAAGACATATTAGTTACAGGTAGAGCCTTTATAGAAAGTTTCTATATGGATTCTAGTATGGAAATGAAACTGAAAGCTTCATGTCAATTTTACCACTTGATGGAGCCATAATGCCAGAGAATATTTCAAAAACCATCATATTTACAAGGAAGCAATCTTTATGACAAATATGGATAAAACATGTAATTCTAAATTGGTTAGGATCATTCTAGCGATTACTCTCCCCTCTCACTAAGCAATTTCTATAACATGTCAAAGAGAAAACTACACAATAATCCCGAACAGTTGGGGAGGATAATTTGCTAATTGTTATTTTTAATCTAGAAAATTTAAGAAAGGTTATTCCTTGGAAATACTTATTTGTACTGGGAAAGATATAATGTAATAAAATGTAAAGATGAACATTAAACCTTCTAAATATCAGTTGTTTGATATTATGAGAAGGAAATGTGAACCTTCTTGGAAAGCAAAGCTTATGAAAGATGCTTGAGCCCAGCAGTAGTAGAGAAAAACTGCTGTTTTTCAAAGAAGGAAGACTCAAAAGTGGAAGTGTTGGTCACAGGCAAACATAAAAGATTCATAGTCTCTATTCCTTATTAGAACTATTATATTTGGTAAACAGAGGTCCCTGATCCCTTACCTAAAAACTTCGGAGCCAACAGTGTTTTAGAATTCAAAAATTTTCAGATTAAAAAAATAAACATGCTATTTATATCATATAGTACACAACATTTTCAGCAATGTCTGAGGTAGTGCCCCTTAAATAAATATGTTGTCTCAGGCTGCTTTCTATAAAAATCAAATTTGTGACAGAGGTTAAGGGAAGGATGGTATTTGGATATTCTCTTGGGACCAAAACTTGGTGAAGAGAGTTGAAGGAGGCAGGATTGGGCAGAGGGGAATGTTAATTAAGTTCCAACAAGGGCTTTAGGCAACCACATGGGAAGTTCTTGACTTAGTATAGTCCTATAGAGTTGTCCCAAATTGGAGTGAGGAGAACGAGTCTTCATACCCAGTTCTGACCAATCATTGAATAGCGGTTGCTGCTGGAAACAGGGATTTTAGGTGCTGTCATCTTCTTATGACCAAAAAGGGCTGATATCTGGAGGCCTTCTCCTGGCAAACTTCCCAGCAGCTGAGAGATTAAATCTTTCATTCCAGTGGCATTGCTCAGACCACCCTTGCCAAGGTTTCTGAGCCTTAGATCACCCAGCCCTTCTCAGGAAAACTTTACTGAATTCTTCCACTAACCACCACAATTTAGTGAGAGGGCACCAAGAGGTACCCAAATGATTATCTCCATACTAAAACATATTGTTTGCTGTCCCCTTTGATTACTTCTACTGGTGAAAAGTGTCCATTACCCTTACCAGTATGCTACCACTTGCATTCTGGTTACTTGCAAGAGAAGCATGGAATATCTGGGTGGCAATTAATAGCTTATAGTTCAACAGGGCTCTTACTGTGTGTCTTGGTGGAAAGATTCCCCCTTTGAGTGAGGAGATGAATGACAGAATGAGAAGCACAAATTTTCCAGGTGAGTCATTGAATTAAAATAAGTGGGATTAATCCTGCTTCTATACTTTGGTTCCTGGACCAACATATTTTCCTTATTGAGGCACAGCATCATATAAAGGTCTTTGAATTAAAGGGACACTGTGTCCTAGAGAAAATGGTATCATTTTAAAGTTTCTCCTGCAAACTAGCACTTTGTCTCTAGCAGGCTATCTTTGCTCTATCTGGTCAGCATCTTTCAAATAACATGATATATAATATGACTGGTGGATCATGTATTATGGATCAGCTACAAATCCCTGTTCTATCAGATGGGTCCTTTGATTTGACCCGATATTATATGGTGAGGGATGAAGTTTTATAGACTCTGGGACAGTGGTGCTGGTCAGGGATTCCTCCCTAGGAAACACAACTCCATAGTCATAATATGTTTCAATTCTTATCAAATGAATTATTATTACTTTCAAGGTGGAAGAGGTCCAATATATTCAGCGGACCACCAAGTAGCTAGTTGATGTTCAGCTCTGGTCTCTACTGCTGACAGATTGGACATTTGAAGGCTTTGAAAAGTAGATGCCCATCCTATTGGCCCATGCATAATCTCTATGTCTCTTATCATGGATACTTCTTTTACGTATTCATTGTGTCAACATGGGAATGGTTGCTGACCAGAGGCTGGCTTATTTCAACTAGCCAATTCAGTTTTGTTTAACAGAATGTTTATTGGCTCTTCCATGTTGTTGGACTGCTAGTGCCCAGTATGGTATGATATGATCTTCACAGTATATGACTGTTTTCATATGTCCATGTGCATGCCTCTACCCAGAACTCCTTGAAATTTATCTTCCTTTTTTTTTTATTATTTGGACACAAAATTTTCCATGAATCCTTGCTTATTATCTTTAATTCATGATGAATTTACTCCTTAGGAGAATAAAATATTTATCTTCAAAATTTATTATTTAATAATTATTTTTATTAGCTTGTATAATGTCACAATTTTTAACTAAACATTCATATGGCTATTTAATTATTATGTATCCATGTTTTGCCTTTGTAACTTGACGAAATTTATCTTCCATTTCATTTTTCTTTCCAGGCTCCTGATCAGTCAAGCCATTTATCATTGCCCATTATTCCATACATACACTAAGCACGGGCCACCTTTCTGTTTACATAAAATAGATTACCAGAGCACTATCTGAAACTCTGCTCAATGGGATGGTTTTCTATCACCATTATCTTTTTTTTTAATGTGTTGTTTTCTTTCAATTTGTAAAAAAAAATATTTAAATTCAATTTAGTTAATATATAGTGTTTTATTAGTTTCAGAGGTAGAATTCCGTGATTCAGCAGTTGCATACTACACTCACTGCTCATTATATCAAGTGCCCTCCTTATTGCCCATCACCCAATTACCTCATCTCCCTCACACAACTTGCCCTCTAGCAACCCTCAGTTTGTTTTTTAAAATAAGAGTGTCTTATGGTTTGCCTCCCTTTCTGTTTTTATCTTATTTTTCCTTCTCTTCCCCTATGTTCCTCTGTTTTGCTTTTTAAATTTCACATATGTGTGAAATCATATGGTTTTTGCCTTTCTGACTTATTTTGCTTGACATAATATATTCTAGTTCTATCCATATCACTGCAAATGGCAAGATTTCATTCTTTGTGATGGCTGAGTAATATTCCATTATATGTATAATATACAATATGTATATACATATATGATGGAATATACATACAGATATATAACATCATATATACATATACATACATATACCTATATATGTATGTATATGTATATTGCCTCTTATTTATCCATTCATCTGTCAAAGGACATCTGAGCTCTTTCCATATTTTGGCTATTGTGGACAATGTTGCTATAAACATTGGGGTTTTGTACTCTGAATCACTGGTTTTGTATCCTTTGAATACATACCTAATAGTATTTATTAGTAGTACAATTGCTGGGTCATAGGTTAGCTCTATTTTCAACTTTTTGAAGATACTCCATACTGTTTTTCAGAGTGGCTGTACCATTTAGCATTCCCACAGACAGTTTAAGAGGGTTCCCTTTTCTCTGCATCCTTACTAACATCTGTTATTTCCTGAGTTGTTAATTTTAGCCATTCTGACCAGTGTGACATGGTATCTTATTGTAGTTTTGATTTTTATTTCCCTGATATCAAGTGATGTTGACCATTTTTTCATGTGTCTGTTTGCCATTTGTATGTCTTTGGAGAAATATATTTTGGGTGTTGAGTTTGCCAAATTCTTTACAGATTTTGACCTTAGCCCTTTATCAGATATGTCATTTGTGAATATCTCCTCCCATTCCATAGGTTGCCTTTTAGTTTTGTTGATTGTTTCCTTTGCTGTGCAAAAGTTTTTATCCTGATGAAGTCCCAATAGTTCATTTTTGGTTTTGTTTCCCTTGCCTTTGGAAACATGTCTAGCAAGAAGTTGCTGCCTGCATTCTCCTCTAGGATTTGATGGATTCCTGTCTCACATTTAGGCCTTTCATCTATTTTGAATTTGAATTTGTTTTTGTGTGTGGTGTAAGAAAATGGTCCAGTTTCATTTTTCTGTATATGTCTGCCCAGTTTTCCCAACACCATTTGTTGAAGAGATTTTTTCGGTTGGATATTCTTTCCTACTTTCTCAAAGATTAAGGGTCCATTTCTGGGGTTTCTATTCTATAGTGTCTATTTTTGTGTCCATACCATACTGTCTTGATGATTACAGCTCTGTAATACAGCTTGAGGTCTGGAATTGTGATGCTTCCAACTTTGGTTTTCTTTTTCAACATTCCTTTGGCTATATGGGATGTTTTCTGCTTCCGCACAAATTTTAGAATTGTTTGTTCCACCTCTGTAAAAAATGCTGGTGGTATTTTGATAGGTGTTGCACTAAATGTGTAGATTTTTTGTGTAGCATAGACATTTTAACAATATTTGTTCTTCCAATCTATGAGCATAGATTGTTTTTCCATTTTTTTATATCTTCCTCAATTTCTTTCATAAGTATTCTATACTCTTCTGAGTACAGATCTTTCATCTCTCTGGTTAGGTTTATTCCTGGATATCTTATGCCATCACTACTATCTTACCTGAATAAGGATACAGTGCAGTTGGTATCCATTTATAGTTCTCATGTTTGTTCTCATACCAAGTGGACCCATTCAAGAACCCAAACCTTTCCATCACTGGTTATAAGAGATCTCTGTGAAGCCATAGATGTGAGCAGAGGAAGAGGCACTGGTATAACAGTGACAGAAGACTTGAAGGTCATTATGCATGCAACAGGCTTCTGATGGTTAACCAATGCCACTGGTCTCTGCTGTGTGGGGACCCTATTCATCTTCTGTTGTTAGTAGTGAGTTCAGTCCTGTAGCACCCTGTCCTGCCCCAATCTATGGAAGAGAGCCATCACCTAAATTCTTAGTAATGTCGGTGCTACTCTCAGCAATATCATCCTTACTGTGTTGGAAAATAATGTATCTTTGGGATCTTTAATTTATTGGCTTTATTAATAGTAGTTAAAACCAGAACAGAATAGAGATCCTAAAGTAAACCCATGCATATATGGTCAATTGATTTATGACAAAGGAATGAATAACATACAATGGGGAAGGGCAGTTCCTTTAATAATGGTATTGAGAAAACCTTACAGCCACATGCAAAGGAATGAAACTGGATCACTATCTTATGCCATACACAAACATGAACTCAAAATGAATTAAAGACTTGAACTTAAAATCTGAAACCATGAAAGTCCAAGAAAAAAACATAGGCAGTAAGCTCCTTAATATTGTAATTATGTGTGTTGATGATGTTAACTACACTTATTGTGGTGATCATTCTGCAATATATACAAATATTAAAAAAGATCACCTTGTTCATTGGAAAATCATATGTTATATATCAATTTTATCTCAATTAAAACTATAAATGTCAAGGAAGAGGGCAAGATGGCGGAAAGCTGGGTGACCCCATTTTGGGGAATCCCCTGAAATGAGTTGAATTCCTGCAAAAAACACTGCAAGGACACTGTGAGCTCCCATGAAATCAGCCTGAAATGTAATATTTCATACTTCTGGATCTCTACAGGGGAAGAAGAGCATCGACAAAGAGGTAGAGTGGGGTGGGAGTGATCGGAGGGATATCCAAAGACAAAGGGACATGGAGAAGGAAGCCCACAGAGGCAACCCATTGGAAAGCAATACCCCAGCACAAAAGTGCTCTGTGTTTGGGGAACAACAGCAGATGATGGTCTGATTAAAAACAGACGAAAATGGAGAGGCTGAGGGGCAGCCGGGGATATGGGGATATTGATCTGTGGAAAGAAAGCCTGCGGCAAGAGGAAACACTGCGGAGCAGATTGTCTTTTACAACTGCCACTTTTGGGGGTTCCTGGGGGAGTCCTGGGATCGAGCCCCACATCGGCTCCCTGCTCGGCGGGAAGCCTGCTTCTCCCTCTCTCAACCCCCTGCTTGTGTTCCCTCTCTCGCTGTGTTTCTCTCTGTCAAATAAGTAAATAAAATCTTTAAAAAAAAAAAAACTGCATTTTTTTTTTTTTCTCCACCGCTTTTCTCCGCCCCTTGTGCCAGGCGCAGACCCCCCAGGGGAGGCGATTTTCGGACTTGAGCACTACGTGCGGGGCTGTGGGATCTCAGTCCCTCCTGTGTGGAGGTCACCACAGACTCCCTGGGTAGAGACAATGTCCAAGGACCCCAAATGAGTTGCAGTTTCTGTGGGGCAGGAGCGAAACTGCAAGTAGGGGCTTCGGGCGCCAATCTGACCAGCGCCTGCGGCTGTGCCTGGTTGTGACGAGCAGCCAAAGGGGAAGATACAAACTTTGATACTCAAAAGTAGAGCATGCCAATGTTTATATTTTTAGCACTGGCACATTTTTCTCAATCTCAAACTTTGTAATCATCTATGACCTTTACATCTCTTTAGATCCTACATTCAACTAATCCTTATCATTTTTTTTTCCTTAAAAATTGATTCATTCTGCTTTGTTTCCATTTCTGGCTTCTGACTGCAGACCCTCACTTCAGTTTTTGACTTTGAATTAATGTACTAATTGACCTTTCCCTGTTTAAACAAGCCTGCCTATCACTGCCAGATTAGTTTTCCTTAAAATATATTTTCAACAGTTCATTTTTGACCGAAAATCATAAAAACCATAAATAAAAAGCTGCTTGTCAAATACCCTTAAACAGGTTTAGAAAGAAGACCCGAATTCAACCAAGTTTATTTGCAACATATTTTAGTGATTACTTTTTAAACAGGTGACTACAAAAGGGATGCTTGCAATTTATAAATAAAAGACTCCAAAGAAAAATAGGAAAACATCATAAGTGGTAATTCACAAATGAAGACATATAAAGATAATGCACATGAAAACAAATTCTAAGTTGATAATAATGGAAATATAAATTAAAATACAACTCATTACCTTTCTGTGCGACCCAGAGAGGGGTCCATATCATATTCTGGGTTCCCATTATAATTAAAGGGAAATTTTCACACTGTCTGGGGCCTTTGTTATCCCACAAATGAAGGACGATGTCCTCAAATCTCTTGCAGCAAGACTCCACTTACATGCACCAGACTTGACTTCCAAATGGAACAGTACATCTACAAGGGAAAAGAGATAGCATTATATCACAAACCTGCAGAGAACCTGCGAGAAGAGGTGACTGGCAGTTTGTACATTGAAAATGCAGCTTATATCAGTGCCATATCCTCTAGGAATACTGGCTGGTGAGATGCACTGTGCCACCGAAGTCAGTCCTATTGCTGGTCACTCCTGGAAACTTTGCCAACCAGATCCAGCCTTTGGGAGCTGTGACTTGTAGAAGTGATTGATCCTGGGACTCACCAGTAGCCCATTACAGAGGTGTGTTGTATTAATCTGCCTACTGCTGCTCTCTGTAACATGGACTTTGCTCTGCACCATGTGGACATTGCCATTCCATGCAGCAAGGGAACTCATTCTGCAGGCCTGATACAGTAAATGATGGCCCATGGAGCTCTGCACATGCATGGCAAAATCTCCCTTGAACATTCATGAGAAGTAATGCATGTCCTCTACTTGTAGAGGTCCTGAAGAGAGAGAAAAGAAGAGGTTGCTGCTGAAAAGGCTGTGACCAAGAAGGAATTTCAGGGTGAGTGGACTGCTCCAGATCCCTAAATTTCCTGCTATCTCAACCTGAAATCTCAGACTGGTTTGAAGGTGTACAGGTTCCCTTTGTGCCTATCCAATAGTTGCTTACTGAAGATTAGAGCGCTCAGCTTACCATGGAAGACTGGTCTGCAAGTCCCACTGCTAAGGCTACTGAATGAGCAGGAATAGCCACTCAGATTTTAACCTCTTCTTCCATAGACTCTTAGACAGAAAATGGAAATAGGGGTAATGAAAAACAGTTTTTTTTTTTTAAGATTCTATTTATTTGAGAAAAAGAGTGAGCAAGAGAGAGAGAGAGAGAGCGAGCGAGCATGAGCAGGGGGAAGGGAGAGGAAGAAGCAGAGTCCCCACTGAGCTAGGAGCCCAATATGGAACTAGACCCCAGGACCATGAGATCATAACCTGAGCAGCAGGTAGATGCTTAACTGACTAAGACACCCAGGAGCCCCTAGAAAATAATTTCTTAAAAAAAGGAAATTCAGTTCATTATTAACTGGCTCTCATGTTGGTCAAGGTTACAAGAATGATAATCAGTGAAGGAGTGGAAAAACAGATCCCTTCATGAATACTGCTGAAGTGAATGTCAATTAATGCAAATTTTCTAGAGAAAGATTCCATAATATGTTCTTAAAATTGAAAAATATGTATGATCTTTTATCTAAGATTTATGCTTTTAGAAATTTATCCTAAGAAATAATTGTGCATTTCCCCAGGGTTTACCTATAAAAATGCTTGTCTCAAAAACATTTATGCTGAAAAATGATATATGAGAGAAAAATAAACCAATAAACTGGTTTAGAAAGTTGTGTAATCTCCATGTGGTAAAATACTTTATGCAATCATTAAATGATGTAATAGAATATATTGTAGGGAAATACATCCAAGGTAGAGTGCTAGGTAACAAAAACAAGTTGAAAACTAATATGTACAGTATGAAATCATTTTTATTTATTTTTATTTTTTATTTTTTTGGAAAGATTTATTTATTTATTTATTTGACAGAGAGAAACACAGCTAGAGAGGGAACACAAGCAGGGGGAGTGAGAGAGGGAGAAGCAGGCTTCTCGCTGAGCAGAGAGCCCGATGTGGGGCTTGATCCTGGGTCTCCAGCATCATGACCTGAGCCGAAAGCAATTGCTCAACCAACTGAGCCACCTAGGCACCCCTGAAATCATTTTTAAAGAAAATAAATATGCATAAACAGAAAAAAATTCTCAAAATACATAGCCCAAAATGCTAATGCTAAATTCCTACTTTCTGTAGCGATATTCTTTTCTCTTTTTTAAGATTTATTTATTTTAGAGAGAAAGAGAGAGAGAAAGGGACAGAGTGGGAGAACACGAGAGGGAGGGGCAGAGGCAGAGGGAGACAGAATCTCTAGTTGACTCTGGGTTCAGCATAAAGCCAGATGTGGGGGCTTGATATCATGACCCTGAGATCATGACCTGAGCTGGACACTTAACTGTCTGTACTACCCAGGCACCTTGATCTTTCTTTTTAAATTAAAAAATGTATCTTCCAAAATATGGAACATTTTACATAAAATGAATGAGTTTTTAATTGTAAAAATAAATGACTATTACTTGCATGCTAAAGAGAACATTTGAGGACTACAGTTGCTATAGATTTCATTCTCCTGTCATTTTTCTTTAATTCTTTCCCTCCCACAAAACCATCCTAGGTTACTAATTAACACAACCCACTTAGTCTGGAGGCTCTCACAGGGAGGACAGATATCCTGGCTACATAATAATTCTTCAGTATTTGTGTCCACCAAATGCCAAATCTATCCAGAAAATTAACAGGGTGACAGATTTTGAAGTTAGATTTTCCTCACAGTCAACTGACACGGTTATATTTAAGGTCAGTGCATTTGTTGTTCAAATGAAGGTTTTTAAAACATAGCTTCTCCAGCCAGTTTATCTTTAATTAAATTTAAGAAACAAATAAAAAATCTGTAATCTTTTGAAAAGTTAAAAGAATAACCAGTAGCTTCCACTTCTTGTTTCAAGTTGTTATTATCACTAAATTATATTCTTTTGGTATAAAATGTATTTTTTTAAAAAATCTCAAACACACACATAAGTAACAAACCTATTAACATATACTTATAAACACAAACATGGCAATATAGAGACACCATTTAAGACAGGTGTTGTATTTATGAATGGTTTAATCAGGAATGGCAGCAGGTGGTACAAGAAAAAAAGTTCCCAGAATATGATCAATATTCATTTTTAGCACAGGAGAACCTTTCATTTCATGTTATACATTTCACAATATCGAAAGACAGCAATCTTGTATACCTGCTTAAAGTCAGGAGGGGAAAGGACAATGTTCATGGAAAGCAACAACATATGAAAAGCAGGGTGGGGCCATGCTCTGACTAGTTGGTGGGGGACCAGTTTCAAAGTCCTACCCATAAGCCACAGGGACAAGTTGTCAAACATTTACCTATGCAGATGTATCAAGAATTTACATGCAACTTTTAAAATGTGCATACCCATGTCAACGTTTAAGATACTCTGATGATGACCAATTTGAAGTACAAGTGCTCCTTCCAAATCAGGGGTAGGATTGTTTCCAAATTCAATGAAACAGCAGTCCTATTCTGTGTCTTGACTTCAGGTGACCACGGAATGAGAAAATGTTTCCCTCTCTTGGTCTATATCCTCAGCCTCCTGTTGCTTCTGCTGTTCTGAAATTTTTAACATGAATGCCAATTGTTTGCTGATAGCCTTGGCTTCTGATACACTCATTGTTCCATTTTTTTTCTTCAAGTTTCATATGATCTTCAAGGGTTTTATTCATCAGCTTTCTGCTTTGTGGCAGAATCTTTGACGCTTCTGATTTCTCCTGCTTTGACATCCTAAAACTGAGGCTTGAAGACTCTGCTGGTTCTCCCTCAGTTGTTCTTGCTGTTTTTTTCCTCCTGGTGGAAAAGTCTGTGCTGTTTCCTGACCTCTTCAACTCAGTCTTTTCATCCTCTGAAATCTTAGAACTTTCTGCATCACTCAGTTTTCCTTTTAGTTTTTTCTTCTCTTCTTTTTCACAAAGTATTTGTTACTCTAAGAGTCTTCTTCCTTCTTCACTAACTTTTTAAATAACTGGATTCAAAAGTTAATTTTTTTACTTTCTTTGTCTACTTTGAAGTCAGTGTTCTCAAACAACTCTAAACCAATCACTGGTAAGAATATTAGAAAGGCTCTTAATTTTCTTTTTCCATGTAAAGTTTTGCTTCTCTTCCTCTCCCTCAATTAATTTAAGTGCCAGCTCTTTGTTAACTTTCAGTAATCCTTCAATCGGACTCTGTGCACAACTATCAGATCTTATTTTTCCTATATTCTTCATAAGCAAATCGTTTTACTATCAATTTCACGTATGATAGAGTCTTAAATCCATGAAATAACCATGCATACACACCTGGTGCAAATCGATGTATGAGCCCTAAATTTTCAAGGTTTGTCTTAGTAACAAATTTGTAATCATTATAAACTGCCTTCTGGATTCTCTTGTAATTCTTCTGTCAAGTTGTATAAAAAGAAGCACCACCTGGAAGCAGAACTTAAAACTAGATTACTAGCTTATTATAAAAGTATATCACTCAGGAATGGCCAGATTAAAGAGATGCACAGGACACAGGAGGAGAAAAGGGCCCAGAGCTCCCATGTCCTCTCCTAGCATGCCACTTCCTGAATCTCTACATGTTCACCAACCCAGAAGTTCCAGGGATAATGTATTTTTGTGAACCAAAACATGGATGTCATATATAAAAGTGTCCTTATGGGGACAATGAAGCATCTAATTTAAAATTGGAATTGCTTAGGATAATCTGGGATATATGATTGGTTTAGAAACATCTTCAGAAAGTGGTGGAAAAACTACTTTTCATCTTACATTCATTACCACCCCCAGGCTTTCAGAAACAATGAGAAAAATTAGGGTAAGCAATTCTTAAGAATTTGAGAGCATCATGATAAAAAAATCAACAATAAAGTATTTTTTTAAAGAAACAAATATGTCAACATTTTCAAAATGAACTCATAAGGCTGAAAAGTGATGTGACTTTTTAAAATGGATACCATATGCTACGTACCTTCTTATATATTAGCTTCATAAGGATACATATCAACTCCATAGGATATAATATAGAAGAGAATTTAGTCTAGCTAGTTGAGAAGAAATACTAAGGGAAATTAAATATCTCCTGATTCTCTGGGAGAGCGGGAGGAGAACCAGACTTGGATGCTACACTGACTGGAATGGTACAGAAAGGAAAAACTCCCAAAAAGGACTTATAAATGAAAATTATTCTGAGAAGTTTAAAAAACATAAAGAAAGTATTAATAATAGCATCATCAGAAACTAAAAGTACTTTAGAAAACATAATGTATAGCCTTTCTTAACTTTCACATGATCAATCTTCATCTAATTTCATGGCCACTATAGGTACCTAAAAGCAATATGTGTCCTTCACACTTGCTGACATTAATTCTAGTTCTAATGATGATAAGCAAGTGTTACAAATTACAAGACAGTCAGCAAAGTGATTATCAGTGGTGGAATGTATTATTTGCTCACAATTATTTGTCTCCTCCCCATCCTTGTCATGATTCCGCAACTGCAGGGAATATATCCTCTTGCCCCACTAACTTTGGTTTAGCCATATGACTTGCTTTGGTCAATGGAGTGTGAGTGAATGTGGTATACATGTGTTCAAGTATAAGTATTAAGTGCCTTGCCTGGGTTGGCTCTGTGCCACCTGAGCAGCTCTCCTTTGCCATGAGAACATCATGGTGGCTCCTTTTTCAGAAGGGACCCAGGGGCAAAAGGACTCATTGATCTGGGCTAAACCCAGTGGAGCCCAGCAGAGAACAGCATCCAAATTACGTCCACAACAATAAAAAATGTGCACTGTTGAAGTGGCTGCAATTTTGTTGCCACCATTTGCAAAAGTTGGCTAATAACAGGTAAGAACAACTTTTCAAAGTGGGCTCAAATTTAGAAGTTATTAAATTTATAGGGAAAATCATAGGGACATTTATAGGGAAAAAATAAGGAGAATATCAGATCCAAAATATGTTTTATCTAAAAAAAATGTGGACCAATAAAATGATGTGCTTTTGACAAATGCATTAGAGAATACAACAAGCAACTCTAATGATGGTGAGACTATTTTAGAAGATATATATGGAGATCGTGGCTAAAATATTTCTAAGAAATGTGAAAAAACATTTCTATATTAATAAAGTAATTACATAACTTATGATTTTGAATATATTTCATAACTTATTTAACAAATTAAATGTTAAAAGTTGATATTTAACCATTTCATATATATATAATTAAATGTTAATATGGTAGAGTGAGTTTTAAAAAAAACTACTTTTGAATTTTCTTGTGAATAGAATATAGGGGTTAACTCATAGTAGGGATATACGGTACCTAACTCCATTTTGACCCATTTCCCTTTAATATTGAGCTCTATTAATAATCTTTCATACCTTCCCACCCAAGATCAGTTCACTTATTTACTAATCAATCAATTACTAATCAACTAACAGAATGCAATTTACAAGAAAAAAAAAATAATATCCATCTCTCCTAACACCAGAAGCCTAAAGGTTCAGTGGAAAGCAGAGGTCTTATTTAATCATTCTAACGTATGTGATTTTTTTTTTAAATTTTTATTAATGAAGAAGCAGCCAGAATTCAAGAGGCAAAGGGTAAGCTGTCACCTCAGGCTCAGATCAACCCCTTGCTTATTAGGACATTGCTGAGCCCAATCAGACAAGTGATGATTTGAGTACTATCATTGGTAAAAAGGAACAGGCTAAATTGGTTTCTTGCAAACACATTTAAAAATGAATCTTCATTAGATCCATAAAGGCACACTTCTTTGAAAAATGGCGAACAACAACAAAGGGAAGACTACATAATTCTTTTGGGGATCTTTTTCTACATGGTTCTAATATTCCAAAATTAGAGGTTGACTTTTACTAATAGGTGAGGACACACAAACATAAAGTACTTTCCACTGGATTGTGAGTGGACTGATACAAGCCCATGTGGGTTAACCCTTCCAGAATAATAGTTCATAGGACTGTCAAAATTACATCAGAAATGTGTACCCATGTCCTTTCCAGAAAAACACGGAAAAAATAAGGTAATCCTATGATTTCTCTTGAGAGTCTACCTACAAAAATTTAATTTTGAGCCCTTCAGTTTAGCTTGTCCCAGTATTTTAATTTAAAGGATTAGTCTTTTTAAAAAGCACTTGTGGGTTTGGAACTTGATCTAAAAATACTGTAAAAATTAAATATTTTTATAAATTTGACAGGCTCCTACTCTCATCTCTTTTCCTGTGCTTATTCCCATGCCAGACAAATCATCCCCAGATAATAAATCCCTTGTCTTTTCATATCTGTGGAGATGTTTCATACCTGCCTGATGACTATGCTCTAGAGCTTTGCTCTATGAAGTATGGTCTGTGGTCAAGTTCACAGAAGAGCTGACTAGAAATGCACTCAAAGGCTGCACTCAAAACTACTCTATTAGAGGTTGTCTAGGTGGCTCAGTGGGTTAAAGCCTCTGCTTTCGGCTCAGGTAATGATCTCAGGGTCCTGGAATTGAGGCCTGCGTCTGGCTCTTTGCTCAGCAGGGAGCCTGCTTCCTCCAGTCTCTCTGCCTGCCTCTCCGCCTACTTGTGATCTCTCTGTCAATAAATAAAATCTTAAAAAAAAACTACTCTACTAGAATCTGCATTTTAAAGATCATTGGTATTTCTTTATTGTTACTCTTTAGGAAAATAGTTCTCAGCTCAAGTTGCACATTAGAATCACCTGGGAGACTTTCACAAAATCCTTAGTCCACTGACTAGGCATTATACCTGATTATATCAGAATTAGTAAAGGTGGTTCAGGCATCAGTATATTGTAAAGATCCTCAGATGATCCCAATGTGCCATCACGGTTGAAATCCTTTAATGTGAGTCAGAATCATGTGGTGGGATTCTTTTTTAATTTAAATTCAATTAGCCAACATATAGTACATCATCAGTTTCAGATGTAGAATTCAATAATTCATCAGTTGCACATGGTGGGATTCTTAAAACAGCTTCTAGCCTCTAAATGCCCAGCATTTAGTAGTAAAGGTAGGTTCTAAGATGTTGTATCTTGAACAATTCCACATCATTATTTCTTGCTGCCTTAGTGGCCATGCTATGAGAAATATGAACTTGAAGAAATATGAACTTAAAAATCATTGCCTAGGAAAAAGTTTCCAGCCTATCTCCTACCTTATCTATAAATTGATGAACTCAATATCTTTGATGCATCTGACACCCTGAACTTTCTTCTGAAACCTGTATTACTACCACTTTCCAAAATCCCAATCACAGAACCACAACATAGACTTTTTTTCACTTGTAAAGAGTCAAACTTCATGCTAGGTGCATACAGTTGAATACAACACAACCACACTTGCCAGTGTGCTCCTCTTTCTGGATTTTTAATCTCACTAAATGATATCACCATTTACCTCAGGTATCTAATCTATCACACATCAGTCATTTTTTTTTATTATTTTTGTCTTTTACCTTATATCCAATATGCCAACAAGTTCCACTGATCATTTTCCTGATCATTTCCTTTAGTCATATCTCCTCCTTACCCTATAAACTACGAGTAATCAGCTTAGTCTCTATCTCTCTGCAGATGATTATCTCTCATCCCTAGCCTCATCCAGTCAGGCATTGACTGAATTCCTAAAATATAAACTGCTCTGCACACACAAATCTTGCTTTGATAATCAAGAAGTGCCAATAGTTCTCCATTCCTCAAAATAAAGTCCAAAATAAGTATGGCATTCAGAAGAATACTTCTACAATCTCATCTTCTCCTTTAACCCACCTTTCCAGTCTGTCTCCCACAGCTTTTCTTCATAAGCCCGTTGAATTTCCAAACCCACTGAATCTCTAATGATTCTACAACCATGCTATTTATTTCTAGTCATATGCATACCTGCACACACATATAACTACAATATATTATATAATATAGACTATAGAACATATTATATATAATATATACTATATTGCACATATATGCAACTAGAATATATAATCTGCATTCTCTGTGGTTCTATATACTAGAACTAGAAACCCTCTGTTCACTGTTCCTTTAAAATCTAACTCAGTCTTCAAGACTCAGATCTCTTATTGTCTCAAATACAAAGTTTTCTTCAATATCCTCAAATAGAATTAATAACTCATTCCATTTTACAATTTTTTTTTTACTGTTTTACATCCATACATCTTTCTTCACTCATAATAGTATCCCGTACAGCATTTAGCAGTATCTGGCTCTCAATAAAAATTGTTGAATTTGTTATTATATAAGTGGCAGAATTATCAAATAGTAATTCCCTGTGCTTCAAGAGTGTTTCTATGCCCCACTTTAAACATTTACAAAAAAAGGCAGAATGAGGGAAAATTCACTCTCCAATGTAGGTGGGCAATTCTTTTCCATTAGAAGTTCACGTGGATTAGAAATCCTGATAATATACTGCCATTATCTGTTACTACAATATTGCTATGAAAGTTACCAATTAGGATTCAGAATCCATATTTTGTGTCACTTCTACTATGAGAAAAAATTGGACAGGAAAAGGATGGAGAAAACTTGTTTTCATTAGGTAAGAGCTATATTCCTATGATCCCTGAAAATATTTTTTTCAAATGATCATCTGGTTTTTTGTCAGTTTCAAATATAGTTCTTTCATATACATTTTCACATCAACATTGAGATTAAGAAAGAAAATGTTCCTTTTTTTTTCCTGTTGAACAGAGACATAGGAAAACTAAATAATTTCCATGTCAGGTAATTAGTGACAAGATTAAGATGTAGCTAGTAGTTTGCTTCTTGACACATCAGAATACTTTACAACCATTAGCTGCTTTCCATTTCAATTATGTTTCTAATTTAGAGCGTGCTGAGAGAATCTCAAGTAATATGATAGTTCTGAACTTATTGAAGTTTCAATTGCAGTAAGTAAAACCAACTTGACAGAAACATATTAAACTAGCAAAAATTTGCAAATTATAATAGCAATTTAGTAATTTAATTAAGTAAATATTTAGTAATTACTGAATAGTAATTTAACAGACAAACATATTTCAAGAAAAATAAGTGAATCTTACACTACTTGAAAGACTCATTTGTTATACACCGCAATTAAACATGAGTCATGGTGAGAAAAAAACTTTAATTAGTTCAAAACTACTCAGCTAATATTGTGATATAATCACATAAATTAGTTAAAAAACTACCAAATTATGCAGAATTTAGGTAACAAGAATATTGTGTGTGTGTGTGTGTGTATCCTCATAAAGTTCATTATATCCTTCCTTGCCTTAATAAAGGTAATATATTAGTTGTAATTAAGCTTTTACTTGATGATTCAGGGCAATTATTTTAACATCAGTTGTGGACTACAGTATGGAGCCATTTCTTTTCTCCCTCCACTATTCTTGACATAATCCTATGTGTAAGGCATATCTTGCTTTTTTACCAAAAATTCTGCCGGACATCTATGTTGTTCTAATTTCAGCCATGTCGTTTTTTTCTTATGACCAGTCATTTGTTATTGCTGTCAGATCTTCAGTTTCTTCTTATCCCATGGCTTTTTTTCTACTCTCTAGCTGTAAATCTGAATGGATTTAAGAATTATCAGAAGATTTCAGAAAACCAAGCCATAAAACTATCAGAAAAATACCGTTAAATACAGAGATTTGCTTTTTTCATTTTCACTTGAGAAACTAGAGGGAGGAGAAAACCCAGTGAAAACTGGATTCACCCCAAAGATAGCTAATCACACTGGAGACAGAATCACAAAGGGACTCTAATTTGGCCTAAAAACACCATCCTGGGCTATTCTGAGTATCTTGCATATAAGGAAACAAATGTGACCTTGTGGGTAATTGGGGCCTGAGGGTTGCCTATTTTGGGAAGAAAACAAATTTTAGAACCTGAGGCAAGCCTGAGGTTAAGAGTGAAGGTTTAAAGGAGACACGCTCTGAGAAGGGGATAATGAGATTGTACTCTAGGTGGAAATGAGACTAAAAGCACAGCCAGCCCATGCAGGATCTTTTAGAGGTTATAAAGCTTTTTCTTGAATATCAACATTCAGTCTTAGTTTCTTGTCCATCCTCATACCATTATTCTAGACTACAGTTCCTTCTGGTTGTCATGAAATCTTCAGAGTCTGTAACCTGTTGTTCTTGGTAGAGTTATGAGACATTATGGGAGAGGGCAGTAAAGAGAAGTGGGACTTTCCTTATATGACAATTGCAACATGATAACAGAAGGATAGTGGCACGGGTGTTTTGGGGGGTGATTATGGTAAAGTGAGTGTGGCCCCAGGCAGTGCTGAGAAGAGCAAGGAACAACAGAAGGCTGTGTGGAGAAACAACTGTTACTTGGTTTAACTCAAGAAATATATGAAAGACACCTTTTTTTTTTTTTTTTTTTTTTACTGTCAGTTATATCATTGACAGATAGACCCTTAACAGAAGAGGTCACAAGCTGTAATTTGAACTATAATAAATAGACTTTATGACTGCTATTATTTTATTATCTTTATTTATAGTGCTTTACTGATTTCTTCAAGATTACTTCTGAAGTCTGAGTCTGCTGTAAAGTTCCTATTTTTTTTTTTTTAAAGATTTTATTTATTTGACAGAGAGAAACACAGCCAGAGAGGGAACACAAGCAGGGGGAGCGAGAGAGGGAGAAGCAGGCTTCCCCGCCGTGCAGGGAGCCGATGTGGGGATCCCGGGTCTCGGGGATCATGACAGAGCCGAAGGCAGTCACTTAACCAACTAAGCCACCCAGGAGCCCCTCCTATTTTTTTTTTTTTTTAATGATCACTTTAAGCGTCAATACAGTCAAATCGCTTTGCCAAAGCAAAAAAGGAAACAAAAATCTGGGGTATTCTGGAAAGAAGTTGTCTGCTGCTTGAGATTTACAGTTTCTAACCACACACACATAAGGAATTCATAAAGAATATGCAGGGGCGCCTGGGTGGCTCAGTTGGTTAAGTGACTGCCTTAGGCTCAGGTCATGATTCCGGAGACCCAGGATGGAGTCCCAGGTCAGGCTCCCTGCTCGCTGGGAAGCCTGCTTCTCCCTCTCTTGCTCCCCCTGCTTGTGTTACCTCTCTGGCTGTGTTTCTCTCTGTCAAATAAATAAAATAAAAAGAATATGCAGTTTGTTATAGATTCTTATTTTTATAATATGCACATTTAGATATTTTTCTGGTCTAAATTATCCTTATCTTTTAAAAGTATAAATTATACTCTTCCCAAGCAAATTGTTGTAATAAATACTTAAATGTCTAAGGTGGGTTACAGTACATTAGAGGTACGTTTTAAGGATATTATTTCTCTTTGGAAGCTTTTACAAATCTATTAAGCAAGTACAGTCTAGGTACTATTAATCATTAACTAGAATAAATCGACGACTAAAATTGCAGCACAAGGACGAGTTCTCCGGGAGTATTAGAAAATAGTCAAATTTGAAAATTCTTGGTATTTTAAATATGTATCCCTTTCTTAAAAAAACCTTATGGTTTTTTTTTTTTTAAAGATTTTATTTATTTGACAGAGAGAGACACAGCCAGAGAGGAAACACAAGCAGGGGGAGCAAGAGAGGGAGAAGCAGGCTTCCAGCCGAACAGGGAGCCGGATGTGGGGCTCAATCCCGGGTCTCCGGGATCATGACCTGAGCAGAAGGCAGTCACTTAATCAACTGAGCCACCCGGGTGCCCCCCAAAACTTCTGTTTTTAAAAATTTTATTAATTTCTTTGAGAAAGAGAGAGAGCATGAGAGGGGAGAAGGTCAGAAGGAGAAGCACACTCCCTGTGGAGCTGGGATCCCAATGCGGGACTTGATTCCAGGACTCTGGGATCATGACCAGAGGCGAAGACACCTGCTTAACCAACTGAGTCACCAGGTGCCCAAATATGTATCCCATCAAATCCAACTTCAAAATGGAGCTTTTCTGTTTTGGTGTTTATAACTGTACTGTCTAATATAGTAGCCACTAATCATATATGGCTATTTGAACATAAATTTAAATTAATTACAATTTTAAAAAATTAAAGTGTATTCCTTCATAATACTAGCCATATTTCAAATGCTCAACAGCTGCCTTTGGGTAGTGGCTACAATACTGGAAAGTGCAGATTTAGAAACTTTCCAAAATCTCTCAATATTCAATTGAATAGTGCTGGTATATAGTATGATTTTCTTTTTTCCTTTCTTCCTTTTCTCCTACATTGTCTAGGTATACATTAAAATGTAAGCCATTATTACAGCATTTGTGAATGGCATATCCCAATATTCTGGGTAGCTAGAAAATGGTTTAGTAATACAAACATATTTTCCCCCATTTTCTTTCTTGGACTTAAAATCAATAAAGTTAAAAGCATTCAAGTTCATTCAGTCCTAGGTTATGACCATGCCCCTGAGAAAAGGAAATCCAGTTGTTTATTCTTTGTATATGCTGGTATATTTTTCTTGGATTCACAGAATCTTGGGGAATGATAATATATAATTTGGGAAATAACACAGTTATAACAAAAGTACATTCTAATCCTCTTCCAGCAAACAGGAGAGCATAGAGATCTATACTTGCTCATGGAAGCATCAAATAATTCCATAAATCAGAGATCCTTGTATTAACTTCAGGCCTCTTCTGTAAATTCCCAGTGGGTATCAAATTTAAATAGCTCCCAACTTCTCTTCCCGTACCCATCAGGACAAATGTAAGGTCTTTGTTGGTATTATTTTCTTTTTCTTCCCCAGGTAATTGCATTTTGAAAATGTAATTAAGATTAGAAATTACCTTCAATCCGAGATGTGATTTAGTTAAGTAGAAATACTTAGTACAACCAAGTAAAAAAAAACCCTATTTGAGGATGAGAAATCTATTAACTGGTTTGAGGCATTATCATCAACATGATGAACTGTGGATGTACAGGTTCCAGTTTGAGCTCTAGCCTAGTATGGCGACAGGACTGTTGAGATTTCTTAGATTCCTAGGGTAAATTAAATAATGACCAAAATTTTGCGAGATTCTATGGAGGTACTGAAAAAGAGAACTACACCAGAGGTTTAGCTGTGGATTAGTTGTGTCTAAAGTACTCAGCAATTAGGATTTCTAACGAGATTAGAAAACAATGCCATCTGATAGTCACTAATTTGAATTATCAGTATGTCTTGGAGGCAGTGGCCAACCTATTGAACTTTCTAGTGACCATGAGTCCCTGATACAGTCTTCAGCCCCCATATATGTTTCCTCATTAGTCATCTTATATTACCTTAACTGTTTTTAGAGGTCTGGTTGACCCAAACACCATAACTTCAATGTCTCACATAAAGAACATAGGATTATCATTGAATAAAAATGCCATGTTGCACTCACCTTGAATATCATGCAGTTAAGATTTGTTGAATGGTTAATATGGTTTGTATGAATGAGTTCCTTGTATTGGTCAAGAACATACAAGGAAATCATCCATACAAATCACAGTTGCTGCTCTTGCTGATAGATTTTTGGGGAGGAAAATAAAAGATAGTTTAGAGAAGCTACCTTAGGCAAATCTGTGGCAGAAACTCTGCAAACTACCTCTCTCTTAGAAGACTGACATATTCACATCACTTCATGACAACACTTGAGATGTTTACGAAGTAGAAATTTACTTGGCAAAAGAAAGTTGTTTCAGGAAATCTCAGAAGATTAAAATGATCAGTACAATAAACTTGTAGAAATTATTTTAACTAAATTGTTCCTGTACAAAGACCTTGCCCACATCATCTAAACCATGGCAGCACTGGGATTGTTGAACATTAAGGGTGGGAAATTTGTTGGAAAACTAGTCTGCAGCAGGAGCATTTTATTTATTCTGTAGTCCAGAATAGGGAGGCTCAGTGGTGTAACAGAAGAGAGTGCCCAAGAGTTGCTGTAGGATTGTTCCATGTATATCATATCTGTAATTTGGTAGGTCCAAAGACCCTGTAAGCTAGGTATGGGAATCAAAGAACATTGATGAACAAATGTCTTGATCCTCTATGACAACCTCACGTATGCTAGCATAAGTAAACACTTGAATCACTTAAGCCTAACAATAAAAGAAAAGAAAGACTTATTTATTGGGAAAAGAGCAGGCTCATCCCTATATATCATATGCCATGTATATAAGGCCATCCCATGTACCATATATTTAAGCATGTAGAAGTTATACATTAGAATAAAAACCTGTTAATTCAAATATCCCCCTCTAGATAAATATACCTTCCTAATTAAAAATAAAATATGCATAAAATTATTATTTTTATGTAACTGAAATTTCGCACAAAAAGACAACTAAATCAATTATTGCTTACTTTTTGATGTTCTATTGATAAAACAGCAATATTTGAGTAATAAATGGAATGTTAATGACTTATAAATGATTTTACATTCACCCATAAAATTTATTTCTTGACTTACATATAGCAAAATCACTATTCTGTAATAACAAAGATATTCATGTAATACATTTGCCCCTGTGGTAGGAAGAATTCTAAGATGGTCCCCCAAAATTCCTAGCTCCTGATGTGCCAGTTATTGCATTGAAACAAACACTAATCTAAGTATTGCTGGGAAGGGATTTTACAAATATAATTAAGATCCAAAATCAACTGACCTTAAAATAGGGAGATTATTTGTGGTAGGCCTGATCTAGTCACATAATCCCTATAAAGCTGAGGGCTGAGCAAAGAAGTCAGGAAGACTCAAAGCATGAAAAATATTTATTGCATCAATGCCAACTTCTACATAGGTGAGGCCACATGACAAGGACTACAGGTTGCCTCTGGAGCTGAGAGCAGCCCTTAGCTGACAGTCAACATGGGAATGAGAACCTCAGTCCCATTGCCCCCACCTCCAAGAGAATGAACTTGGAAGCACTTTTTCCCCCATCTCCAAATGAGATCTCAGTCTAGCCAACATCTTAATATCAGCCTTGTAGTACTCTGAGAAGTAAGCCACACTGTGCTGGACTTCTGAACTATACAACTGAGTGTTAACACACTGAGTGTTGTTTGAAGCCATTAATTTGTGGTAATTTGTTGCATATCAATAGAAAAATAATACACCTTCATTAAGATACTATATTGATGACATTTTTGGAAAAATGTGATTGAACGCCACTTTGTTTTTTAAATCTGGGTTTAACATTCTGTCATAAAGAGATTAGAAGATCTGGTTTAGTTTATTTTAATACTTGGTTTTAATCATTGATAGCTAATAAAGATATCTCACAAAGATATGTAAATCTTGACTGAACTTATTAAATAATTTATTTATTTTTTACTTCTATCCATCCATCAAACAAAAGGCTCTTGCTGAAATTCAGGTAGCAAATATTATATTTCCTAATGTTAATCAGTTATTCTCAAAATTAACAAGAAGATATCATATTTTTGTATTTTTAATAAATCTGTTCAAAATTAACCAAAATTCTTCATTTATAAGATTTTTAAACAGCTTAGAAGATTTTCTTGTCAAATTTTTCACATTTTCAAAATCTGTGACATTCTCAGCAGCAAATAATCATATAATGCAAAGTATTTCCTAACATTCATATCCATTTGCTAGCTCTGTATTTTTGCTTGAAAAGCATTTGCTTACATAGTTCTTTGTTTAAATTCACCTCCAGAGATTTTGAAGGGAAAGATTAAGTTTTTTGTTTTGTTTTTAACTGAAAGCAACTTCTTGGAGTATACCACCGCCAGCCAGTGGTTATCACAGACCCAAAAAAAAAAAAAAAAAAAAAAAAAAAAAAAAAAAAAAAAAAAAAAAAAAAAAAAAAAAAAAAAAAAAAAAAAAGAAAGAAAGAAAGAAAAAGAGAAAAGAAAGAAAGAAAAGAAGGAAGGAAGGAAAAAAGAATGAAGGAAAGAAGAGAGAGAGAGAGAGCACGGGAAGTGGGGAGGAAGGGAGGAAGGGAGGGAGGGAGGGAAGGAGAAAGAAATTTGGAACTGTTTTTTTATAAAATAAATCTGTTTGGCTTAATATTTAAGTTCTTTGTCATGAACTAGCCAAATTCTATAAATACCAAAGATTTTCTTGATCATCTATATCTTATTATGAAATATTACATATCCTACTCCTTAAGAAAATGAATTCATAAATCGTTTCAATGAAAACGTAAACTGTAATTTGTCTCAAAACAGTGAAAGCAAATGCACAAAAAAGAAAATCCCTTGGGTATATTAAATTTTTTTAAAATAAATTATAGCCCCCCCCCAAAAAAAGTAAATGATAGCCCCATGAAAAAAGATAAAGTGTGAACAAAAACACAAATGTATTCCAAGTAGGTATAAATCTAAAAACGGACATAAATATTTTACTTTATTTTATTTATTTATTTTTAAAATATTTTAGATGATAACATGGAGAGTATCTTCACCTTCATGAGTAGGCAAAAATTTATTAAACAGACACACACAAAAGAACTAACCATAAAAGAAAAGACTGATAAATTGGACTTGACTAATATTAAGAACCTTCGTTTATCAAAAGATGCCAGTAAGAAAGTGAAAAAGGCAAGCCACAGACTGGAGAAGGTATTTGTAATGTATTTACCTGAAAAAGGACTGACAAAGTCCTTGTATTAAGAGTACATAAGAAATAATTTTAAAAATAAGGAAAAAACAGATCATCTAAATGGGCAAAAGACCTAAAAGATGTTTTGAAAAAAAAAAAGTTCCCAAATGGCCAATACATATATGAAGAAATGATCGATCTCATTGGTAATCAAAGAAATAAAAGTAAAAATTACAGTTATATGTTGTCATATATCCATCAAAATGGCTAAATAAAAGAAAATAATAATAACTTTTGGTAAGAATATGAAGCAACTGGAATAATCATGATCTGATGACAGTATAAGCTAGAATAAGCACTTTGAAAAACAAAAGTACATGCCCTATATAACCCAGTGATCCCACTTCTAGATATATACTTTCCAGATATCTGCATATATTCACCAAAAGACACTTATAAAAGTTGTTACAATAGAATTATTTCTTGCGGTGCCTGGGTGGCACAGTCAGTTAAGCGGCTGCCTTAGGTTCAGGTCATGATCCTTGAATCCTGGGATGGAGCCCTACATCTGGCTCCCTGCTCAGCAGAGAGCCTGCTTCTCCCTCTCCCTCTGCCTGCCGCTCTTCCTACTTGGGCTCTCTCTCTACCTCTCCATCAAATAAATAAATAAAATCTTTAAAAAAAGAACAGAATTACTTCTAAAAACCTGAAAATTGAAAGATCATACATTTCCATTAGCATTACAATAAATGAATAAATTATAGTAAATGAAAACAGATGATACATTTACATAATGAAGTAATACACAGTCACTAAAATGAACAAAGTCTTTAGAACAACGTGGAAGAAATTTTATAAACATAAGTTCGAGCAAAAGAAGTTAGACACAAATAAATATGCACTGCATGATTCCATGTATATAAAGTTCAAAAGCAGGCAAAATTAAGTATGCTAAACTGAGTCAGAAAAGTGTTTGCTTTTAGAGGAGAGGAAAGATGAATGAGGAGGAACATGAGGAGGTTTCTGAGCTGTTGGTGATATTCCATTATCAATCCAGATGTGTTTGCTTTGTAAAATTCACTAAGCTTATACATATGATTTGTGTACTTTACATATATTTCAACAGAGTTACTTTAAAAAATAAGAAGAAAAATACTACCACTAGTATACTACTATTCCCTCAATACCCCTAAATACCAAACATAGCATCAAAGCACATGAACCAGATGAGGACTCTAGGTTCAATGGGGTATGAAATATCAAAACAGCTTAATTCCTTTCTATCTTATATCCAAATACATAAGCATATAAAACAAAAGAATTTCTTCTTTTATCTCAATAGATTGCTTTGCATACTTCCTAGGAGGTGCACACTCAACTACAGAGACCATTAGTATATAGTATAGAAGGGATCTGTGGAACTGAGAATATACACCACACTGGTCACATGTGAGAGAGCAGTGGCGGGCAGTCTCACTAAATTCATCATCCCTCAGTTCTTGTTCTCCCAAGTGAGCCTCTGTGATTCATCCATTTCAGAGGGGTTGTATCATTGTATCAGAAGCAGAGATCTACATTTATTTACTCAACCATTTTATCATATTTCCTGAGCAGAGTTTCATAACAAGAAGAACTGAAATATTCTTCTAGGTTGTTTTCTTATCTATTTTTTCTTATTTTAAATAGAGAACTTTCATTAAATATTTGTGTGAAATTGAATCCTTCTCTTCTACCTTATCTTTTCTGAACCAATAATGACCTGTTTTGAAGACTGGAAATTCAGGGTAATATTACAAGTACTATAGTTCAGCTTTCATTATAGATTTATAAGTCTTTATGACTGGCCTGGGAACCAAATCTCCATTTCCAACTTTGTTTATAAGGATTAATGTTTTCCAAGTTTTAACTGACCTACAATTAACCTTTCTAAAACAAAATAAATTTGTAAATTAGGAATTTCTTATGAAATTGAATTGTGGAAAATGTAAAAAAGAAAAACATTTTTGCTATTTAAGTATATTTAAAACATGTTTAAAATATACTACTTTTTAAAAAAAGATTTTATTTATTTATTTGACAGAGAGAGAGATCACAAGTAAGCAGAGAGGCAGGCAGAAAGGGAGGAAGCAGCAGGCTCCCTGCTGAGCAGAGAGCCCGATGAGGGCCTCCATCCCAGGACCCTGAGATCATGACCTGAGCTGAAGGCAGAGGCTTTAACCCACTGAGCCACCCAGGTGCCCTAAAATATACTACATTTTTCAAGATATGTTAAAATTTCATAGGAATGGCATTGGTAGGGATCATCTTCTGAGATTAAGGCAAATTAATTATCTTCAATCTGGGATGGAAATGACTAACAAAGTCAGGAATAGAACAGTAAATGAAAATTGAGAATTTCTCCCAATCCAAGAATTATATAAGGTCAACACAGGATTATGTATAAGTAAATCTCCATTATTATAGTTGCAGAGTAGTTTTAGATTCAGTGAGATATCAAAATCAATGAAAAACATCCTTTTAAAAACAGAAGCTAGAGATCAAGCCAGGCAGATAGCATTGTTCCCTCTGATTGTTTTACTTTATGTAACTTAGTAGGATTTCTTGACATTTAAATTTATTCAACCATGTCATTAAAATAATTAAATGCAGCTGTTGACAACAAAAATTTTGAAATCACACCTTTATTCAAATATCAATCTACTACTTTCCAGGGGTTGGCTTTTGACAAATTCTTTGACTTTGCCAGGTGTCAGTCTCCTCACCTGTGAAATGAAGGCAAGGACATATCACTCTGTGGACACTGTGAGGATTAAATGAGATAACCCAATTAAAGCATTTGGGACAGAACCTAGAATATCTTAAGTGTTCAATAGGTAGCGTTCTCTGTAAATCTTTATATTTAGTGTGGGTTTAATGTTGTCAGTTGCTTTCATTTGTGGTAAGGAAACATGAAAGGTTAACCTTGGATCATGTTTTCTCTTCGCTTATACATAAATTATCATATTTAGCTATAGGAAATTAAGAATCCTTCATTCAAGCACAAGGAAAATCTTGATTTCTGGGCTCCCTGTTGGGCAGGAAGCCTGCTTCTCCCAGACTCACCCTGCTTGTGTTCCCTCTCTACCTGGGTTTCTCTCTGTCAGATAAATAAAAGAAAATCTTTAAAAAAATCATGATTTCATCCAAAAAAGTGGAAGAAGTAGATGCTTTATTCAATAGGCAGAAATTGCTATAAAACCAAGGTAACCCTCAATTATGTCTTCTATGCAGATAATATAGCTGATAAAAATATACTGGAGTACTCCAGTACAGTATTGGAGAAACTGGCTTTACATATTTTTCCAAAAAATTATTACACCTAGTTATGAGGTGATAGCTCATAAGGAAGCTTTGATGTTGCTTCTTTGCTTTCGTTGCTTTCTGTGTATCTACGCCTTAAAATCTGCACTGTTAATAGATTTCAAATTAAAAAAGGAAGGGAAAGGGAAAGCATCTGTGCTTGAGCTCAACTTGTGAATGAGAATTGAGGAAAAACAGAGGTAAAAAGGGCAAAGATCGGATATAGGGACAACCCTGTTCTGTTCTGTAACATTAAAAATCCAGATGACAATTTGTAGAGAATTAAGTCCAGGTTTTCAAACAGTGCCAACATGATGGTTTTAACTTCAGAAACACTGATTGTTTTCTCAGGATTGGGGGGTTTATTTCACATCTGAGAATCCCTTGTTAAATGGTCACCAGATACCCAAAATGGTAGATGTGAGGCTAACTAGGACATCTGACCCTAGGTGAGCCCAGCAATGTAAACATTTCCCAGAACTCAGAGCTGGAAAGCACCCAACTGGCCCTGGCCAATTACAAAGCTATAATATATCACCCCACTGCGCTATCATGTATAACCAGTTACTCACGCTTCTGTAAAAGAATAAGCTTACTGCTGTCGCTTTGCTATTGAATGGAGACATGCCCACCTGGATATGTTCTGTTCCTTTGGAGACATACCCACCAGGATATGCTTTGTATCTTTGGAGACATACCCACCAGGATATGTTTTGTATCTTTGGAGACATGCCCCACCAGGATATGTATCATTTCTTTAAAGACCAGACCGCCCTAGTGGCTAGGGTCGGGGCCCTCGCAGAGACCAGACTCTCTAGCAAGTGGTCGCTGGCCAGCTATAATAAACTTCTCATTGTTTAACCCTTAATGGTGTCGACAGTGATTCATGGAGCATGCCCTATAATACCCTGTATGTCTCTTGTCCTTCTGGGACACTCAGATCTCCCTGCCAGATGTTAATCCCTTTCCTCTCCTTCTTCCAAGAATCTTCTGGGCACTGAAACCACCCAACACCACACCTCTCCATGCTCTTCATTTTCACTTCAAGCAGTGGGAAGGTCCGAGGTCTCCTGATACTCATTGGAAAACAAAACAATTCCATGGATTACTCTGTGTTGATTTTCAAAATTAGAAGCAATAAAGGGCTACTGAGGTAAAGTAAGCAATAGAAAAGAATGAAAACAGAGGCTTTGTTGACCTGCAATGAGAGGATATGATATGCATAGAATTATTTCTTTATCCTTACACAAGCCATCTGTGGTTCCAAGGAGAAGACTTTTCAAATGTGTTATAGTAAGTTTCTTCCTTTATCCTGCATGTTGTCATTTGTTTCAAGTATGATTTTGAATGACATCAACCCAAGAAGAATAATTTCTTATAGATTAACACTCTATCATCTTTTTTTTTTTTAATAGTTAAGAACCACTTAAACAATGGCTAGGTTGGTGACTGAGTACTGGAAAGTTTGCTGAGTTTATCATTATACTTACAACAAAAGAATCACTATGGCAGTAAATGAAGTAGTAAATACCTGTTTTCTGTTCCTAACCCATCCTCATTTTTAATTTTTACAATCAAATTATTTGGCAAAGAAAAGCATTTTCCTCAATTTGAAGACAACTCTTCAAGTCCAGTCATCCTGAAAATTTGCAACAGTATTATTATTTACCAACTAGTTATGTTCCATACATCAGACTTCTATCATATGCCAATCTATAGATTTGACGGTGGGGATGTGCCCAAATGTTTTGTTTTGTTTTGCGCCCGAATGTTTTTATGAGAAAATGATTCTTGGTCTTACGTGGTGCAACTACAAAATACCATTTCCATCTAGAATGAGTTTAGTGCTTCTACTCCATTAAAGAGGAGATCAGAAAAGTGAATTCAGAGTGTGGTACAGGTTAGCAAAAATGTCTCAAATATCAAGACAGACTAATGAATTAATTAAGGAAACCATTCAGCATTCTTGTTTCCGATTGAAGTCTTCTATAGCTCTGCTTAGATTAGCTCCTAATAAAGGTAAGATGGAAAGGATATAGATGTGTCTTTCATAATTGTAACTTACAGACCTTTTCAACAGCATTTTCTTGTAGGTCTCAGAAGAACCTATGAAATACAATTATCCACTAGATATGTAAGTATATGTTCATTCCTGACCTGTCAATAATGGGGCACTCATAGCTTTTATGAAACAATGAAATTTCACTGGATTATTCAAATTATTTATGTTCATCTGATTCAATATATGTCTGTGTTTACATTCCAGTAGCACACACTGGTATTTATGTAAAGTGAGCTATAAAATGAGTAATTATACATAACATGTTGGGATTCTTGCTTCTTAGAACAGAAGATGAGATACATATTTTGTCCACATGTATAAACTTGTTCCCAGTTAGTGTTAACATACATTCTAAATCTTTTTCTGTAGGTAAATTACAGGCAGTCTAAGAGGAACATATATATGCCAGCATGAATGAGAGACACACTAACAATTACTTACATTAGTGCTTGTGTAGGTAAATGAGCATTGGCAATTGCATTGCACTATTTAAGAGAAAAAAACTCATGTCAAGAAACAGATGTCTCCTTTCTATTTGATTTTAGTTGTTACTACAGGAGCAGGACTTGTAATATTAACAGGCAATTCATGTCATTTGTTCTACATGTAAAACTTTTAAAATCCTCATTCTTAAGCCATTTAAAACTATTTTTTAACCCTATTTCCAAAAAGAATGCTTCATTTAAAAAAGATTTTGTTTCTATGTTCTTGGAGCCTTCTGACATACTTGACTATTTGTGCAAAAAGCCAGCAACTTGATAATGCTTTCCTAAATTTCTCTTCCTTTTCAGTAGCAAAGAAATCTCCAACATATCTGCATAATTATTTTACCATGTTTCTTTTTTTTTAAAGGTTTTATTTATTTATTTGACAGAGACAGAGAGATCACAGATAGGCAAAGAGGCAGACAGAGAAATAGGGGCTCCCTGCTGAGCAGAGAGCCCGATGCAGGGCTCCATCCCAGGACCCTGAGATTATGACCTGAGCTGAAGGCAGAGGCCTAACCCTCTGAGCCACCCAGGCGCCCCACCATGTTTTTTTTTAAAGGAAATATTGGTATCCCTCTTTTACAAATGCTACTCAATAGAATTTTGGACAGGCTATCATTGTGGTTCTAACACTAGGTTCTTTCAAGTTTAAAAGAAAAATATTTTCCTTTAATTGACCTCAGTTGGATTACTTTGTAGAGCTAACTCTCTTGACTTTATGAAAATATTCAGGTAAAATCCTATACACACTCTCAAAAAGGGGAATGATTTCTGACATGGTGAATTAATTTGGTTTGTGCATTGATTTCCAAGGCAGCATATTCATTTATGTAAACTTTACATATAGGCAACTCATAGGATTTTTCCTTTTTTTAATCTTCATTAGAGATTCTTAACATTCATGGTTAAGATTCTTAATCATCTTTGGAGGTTAACTTTTACTTTTTTGATTAAAGTTTCTCTTATAAGCCATGAGATCTTTTCATAGAGAAAAAATTTTTTTCACTTGCCTTCCCAAATAGACACCAATCATTTGATAATGTCTTCTCCATTATTGCTATTGAATTCCTAATCTATACCTGTCTACTCAACATTTCCTCTTGGATATTTAATAAGCATCTCAACCCCAAAGCCCGATCCTCCTTTTCTATCTTAGTGAAAGACTACTTCTTTCTTCCAGGTTTTAGACAAAAAAATCTAAGACTCATCTTTGATTCTGTCTCTCACAAACCACATTCAATCCGTCAGCATATCCTCTCAGCCTACCCTTCATAATCTATTCAATATCTTATCACTTACCACCTTCTTCCACTGCTACAACTACCCTCTTTAAACAAATCATCATCCTCCCTCCTCTGGACTGTTGCAAGTCTCCTTACCTTACTTTACTTTCATTTTTGTACATAGTTTATTTTTAACACAGCAACTACAGCAATAACTTCACTCTCCTGTGCAAAACTATCCAATGCTTACCATCTCTTGTCTCATGCACAGTAAAGACAAAGTTCCTTGCAAAGGTCCACACATCCCTCTTGGATCTGCCCACTTCCCCCCGGCCCCCACTGCTCTCATTACCATGTATATTGTCTCCCCACCAACTCCAGACACACTTCTCATTGTTTCCAAACAGGCCAAGTTTGTTGTCTGGATCTTTATGTTTTCTTTTCCCCTCTGTCTATAACGCCCTATGCCAAATATCCACTGGCTCACTTTGTCATTTCATTGATTTCTTCTCAAACGTCACCTTAACAAAGAGATCTTCCCTGACCACCCTATATAAAATACCATCCTATCACTATCACCAATCTCTAGCCATTTATCCCATCCATGGATTGTACTTACTACTATCTGACATGTTATGTATTTCTTAATATTTGTTTTGACTTTGTCAACTTCAAAACTGACTGTAAACTCCATGAAAAAGGGACTTTGTCATGTTCAATTTGTATCCTAGTGACTGGCATATAAAAGGCTCTCAACAAGTATTAATTGAAAGGATGTATGAATAAAATGCACAATGCTCTGTATTATATGCTCCTGGCATTTTAACACATGTTTGAGATTGAAATAATCATGTAAAAAGTATTATCCACAGTCTAAATTTTCTTTAGAATAACTCCTTTCACAGAGACAATTTTAATGAAGCTTGGGTACCCATGCGGTCATCAAAGTCTTGGTTAAATAATTTTTACTTTAACTTTTAAAACAAACATACAAAAACTTGTGCTCACCATTATTCCACTAAATGCTTTCTTTATTTTCCCTATCAGCATCGTGATCAACTAATATTTATTGTTCACTTGCTGTTTCAATCTTCGTCACTATTACTACTCCAGTAGCACTCACTCTGACTCCAGAAAAAAAAAGTAAAGTTTGGAAGATTAAAAGGAAGAGAAAAGGCATACTCTAATACAATCAATGATCAGAATTATTGCCAAATAACTCTAATTTTATTGGTTCAGAGCAGACTTTGAAATACATCCGGGCAGCTGTTTCACCTACCAGGATGTCATCCCTTATGATTTTAATAGTCCTCTTCTTACTAATTCCTGGTGGTAGGATTCTGACTAAAAAATTGGTAGGGGCACCTGGGTGTCCCTTAAGCATCTGCCTTCGGCTCAGGTCATGATCCCAGAGTCCTGGGATCGAGCCCAGAATCCAGCTCCCTGTAGAGTGGGAAGTCTGCTTCTCCCTCTGTCACTCCCCTGCTTGTGTCCTCTCGATAGGCATGTTTCTCTCTGTCAAATAAATAAATAAAATCCTAAAAAAAAAAATTGGTTGCACATTTGATTGATGACCAACCTGATGAGACTGTTGGGTCTCACAATATAAGGAATCATGAAGGAACCCTCTGCTTTATTTTTGACACTGAAAGCACTGCCTTACTCCTTGTTTTAATTTTTTCTTGCGTTCTGCTGGGAGTATGTTCTAGTTCCTAGTCACCTCACACTTAGTCCTTTAATTCTTAGCATCCTGACTACTCAAATTTAATCTTAGGATAACAATCTATAATTCAGAGACTTACATGAAGATTCGCAAAAGTACAGTGATTTTTCTGTTTCATTTCCCAGTCTCCAGGTTGTCCAGGTTGTCCAAATTGAGCAAAGTGGTTTCTGAAGTTGACACTGCCCACAAGTGCCTGGTTTTCACTGAAACTAAAAAATGCTATGCTTAAAAGAGGGGCCCACCATAATAATACTAAAGATACAATAATAAGTCTAAAACCTGTTAGCTATAGTCATATGAGTTATTTAAAATACAACTAATAGTCATATTTAATTTTCTTTTTGTACTTTTCTCAAAACTTCTTCAGGGGTGCCTGGGTGGCTCAGTTGGTTAAGCGACTGCTTTCAGCTCAGGTCATGATCCTGGAGACCCGGGACTGAGCCCCGCATCGGGCTCCCTGCTCCGCGGGAGGCCTGCTTCTTCCTCTCTCGTTCCCCCTCTAGCTGTGTTTCTGTCAAATAAATAAATAAAATCTCTAAAAAAAACCGTCTTCAACATTTGTGCTTAAATATAATACCTAAGAATAAATTATTTATATTAACTATAATAATTTTTAGGCTTCTATAAACCTTAGGTTTTGTAAAACTTATTAAAATAGAACATAATGAGAGAATATGCCATCACAAGCAAAACATTCCATTACCTGGAATAAGACTTACTTACTAGGGTAAGCAAATATATAAGGCCTACCTTTTGTACTAGAAGGATTTCAAAGCACATTAGCAAGCTTCAATTACTAAACAAATAAGACTATTTCATTTACTACATCTACTACCTATATGATTATAAAATAACTTTGGAATTTAACATGTTAAAGAATAGGCATCCTTCTTTAGGCATAATTATTTTAGATCCTGATTGGGTCTGTAATTATTCATTTACAAATGAGATTTTGTTTTGGTCCATATACAAAATGATCTGTCAGTAGCTGGCAATATTTAACACTGTACTTTGTTCTTACTGGTATTATATGATCTGTTCCAAAGTTAGAAACAAATATAGTTATGATGGATTTGAGGGTCTAAAGTTGCCTGAAGCAGTGATAGAAATATTTTTTACATTACTGGGTGCTTACCAATCTTGCAGACGAAATATTTTTCTGCCCTTAAGCTCCCCTTAGATTATCAAATCCTAACAAGTTTTATTCCTCCGGCTCAGCTGTGTAACAGTTCACCAAAGGATTAATGATTATTTTTAAAAATGGTCTTTTGAGATCACCCTAGGATGGAGAAAAAATATTTTATTAAACCTTCTCTGCCTTTGTATATGGTTGGGGACTATTAGAGAATATGTTTCTTGGAGGCAAGACATTAAAACTCATATCAGCAAGCCACTTGGGATGAATTTTAAACAAGTCAGGACCCTGACTCAAAGATCACATTTTGTAGGTGAAGAATGAGCTGTTTTCAACAACAAATGGTGCTTTGAGACCTAATTAGAACTTGGAATAAAATAAGGAAGTGATTGTTGCTAGTTATGAAATTAGACTTGTTTGTAGAAACTTAAAAAAGATGTGAAGAAAGGTGAACCAACTGAACATTTCCATTTCTGTGAGAAGCTGTGTGATATGAAGAAAAGAACAAAAATTTTGGAGACAAGGAACTATGTATCTATCCTATGAATCCTTTAGTAGCTTAGCACCTTTGTTATCTTGGACAGACCACATATTACCACAACTATATTGATATTATCACTGTTATTATTACTACTAACTATACCTTAAATAACTTGCTCAATCCAAAGAGAAATTAACTTCTCTAAGTCTCTAATTCATTTTAGTATTTATCTTATTTTATTTAACTCTACCTTTTATGTTGTTGTAAGAATTAGAGTTAATTTCTATAAAGACATTGGTTGGCATTTAGTAGAACTTTATTTTTTTAAAGATTTAATTTATTTATTTGACACAGAGAGAGACAGTGAGAGAGGGAATACAAGCAGAGGAGTGAGAGAGAGAGAGAAGCAGGCCTCCCGGTGAGCAGGGAGGCCGATGTGGGGCTTGATCCCAGGACTGCAGGATCATGACCTGAGCCCAAGGCAGACACTTAACGACTGAGCCACCCAGGCGCCCCATTGTTTAGTAGAACTTTAAAAGCTGAGTACTCTTCTGTTAATGGTGGGTATTAGGACACCCATGGATTAATCTTAAATCTCAACTTACTGAATTTAAGCAGAATTTAATTGTAATAGTGGCAGAAAGCAAGAATTCTTTTCCCATAATCTTAAAACTTTTTGAAATCCAAGGAGCTCACATGGAGTTTAAGGCTACTTTTGATCATAATCTAATTTCCTAATTTAGGGGCCATGTGCACATACTTGACTCTCAGTATATATTTGTTGAATAGAATTTATTGAATCCATACATATAAGTAAAAATACTAAAGACTTTTGATATGTATTTTATATATATATAAATATAAATATAAATATATTATATATATATAGGCTATATATTTATATATATAGGCTCCACACCCAGCATGGAGCCCAAAGTAGGGCTTGAATTCATGACCCTGAAATCAAGACCCAAGCTGAGATCAAGAGTCAGAAAAACAGCCCAGGTGCTAAGTCAACCCAGAGCTAAGTCACCCAGGTGCCCCTTTTCATATATATATATATATATATTTAAGATTTTATTTATTTGACAGAGAGAAACACAGTCAGAGAGGGAACACAAGCAGTGAGAGTGAGAGAGGGAGAAGCAGGCCTCGCGCCGAGCAGGGAGCCCGATGTGGGACTCGATCCCGGGTCTCTGGGATCATGACCTGAGCCGAAGGCAGTCACTCAACCAACTGAGCCACCCAGATGCCCCTTCATATCTATTTTTTAATGAGTATATTGAATTTACAAAGTTGCACCAAAGCTCCTGGGGAACTGGAAGTGGTTTAGGAGAGAAGAAAATACTGCTTATAATTAACTTTTATGTCCCAGACAACCAACTAAACACTAGACTGACATCAAGGCCAATTATGAATATACAATAGTTTTGGTGTTTTTTTTTTTCAACAACTGTCTTAAATGTGCTGTGTGAAAGAGTCATTCTATGCACAGTTAACAGTGAACATCTATAGTAAACATCTCTAGGGGACACATTCACCTTGAAGTCCTCTTCCATGACTTTAACTCAATCCACATGCACAGTTTATTTTCAGTAATTTTCTATTATTAAATAATCACTATTTTTTTCCTACTCTACCCATCCTGGAAAGTTAAACTCCAGAAGCTAGGAGGTTTAGAAATGTTGTGTGTGTAGGGAAGGGATGCTCTGGTTTCCAAATCTCTGCTCCACACTCTCCCTAGTGTATGCGTTTCTAGAAAAGTTAGAGTTGAGTTTCAGGAATAGGGAGGCAGTCTCCTTGTTTCATTGCCCAAGACAAAACTATGGCCTTCTTTTTAATTGGTATAAACTCCTCAGTGTCTATGGGCTTGATGTTGACCTATTCACCCTGTAGGTAAAAGGCTCCCTTCTGTCAGCTCACAGAATTAAGCCACACACTTTTATCCTTCTGGCAGCCTCAAACTTCATTCCTCTGAAAAGCACACACCTTTGAACCACATTCCTATGATCCCCTATAAAACTATGGCTTTATGTATTACCTCATCTTTTTGTGAGTTCTCACACTAGAGATACCTCTGGGATCAGACTCTGAGGTGATCCTGCTTTTCTCTTTCTTCTCTTAGCCTGGGAATCCCAGCAAAACCTCATCTGTAATGTTTGCACCCATGCTTTGTAGCACAAAGAAGCAAGAAGTCTAATGGCTAAGTAGATATCCAACCAGAAAACAAAAATGTAGGTCGCTCATTTCACAGGTATCCCAAACTGTAAGGGATTTTCTTTGGGCCTCCCACATTGGTTTTAAGAAAAAACATGTCACCTATTCAAAAGGGGGATGAATAAATGGAATGGCTTCTTTCATAAAATGTTCTATGATTTTCTGCTCATAATCTGCATTTTGCATCAATAAGGAATGGTAATGGTAATAGTATCAGGAAGGAGGTGCCTTAACAGTCAGAGATTCTCTGAACTTCAGACATAAATTTCTGATTTGTCAGTCTTACTCATTAATTCTGATATTTATCCTATTATCCTAGATGGATTTTTACATGTTTACCATTCACAATTCAGTGTGCTTTAAAAGAAAGAGTATATATATGGTTTTGTAGTGAACTTGGACTTGGACTTCAATCTCTACTATCTATTAGCTGTATTAATTTAGGGCAAGTTTATTAACCATTCTGAGCTTCAATTTGCTCTGTTGTAAGATGTAAATAATTACTTTCTCCTAGTTGTCAAAATAACTTGACAGATATATATGAAAGAGAGAGAGCAGGGTGGGAAGAGGCAAAGTGCGCCAGAGAGAATCTCAAGCAGACTGCACACACAGCACAGAGCCAACAAAGTCTCGACTGGGATCATGACCCCAGCCAAAATCAAGAGTCTGCTGCTTAGCCTTCTGAGCCACATGCATGTCCAACAATGTATAGCTCATAAATAATTTGACAATGCATATTTTATATAAATAACAGGAATATGTATGGCAAATAAATATTTATGAAAGTTATTTTCTCCATTTAAAGGTTAGGAAACCAATTATCTGTAGAGATTACAAAAAGCTGTCAAGATCAATGAAGGTAGCAGAGACAATATTTAAACTCAGATCTGTCTAATGCTAAAGTCTGTGTATTTTCTCCCACCACATGTCATCACTATATTTGAGATTTAGTAAGAGAAATTAATCAGTTGGTCTATTTTCCTTTCGTAAAAAAGCAACTTTTAATTTAAAAAATATATTTTTATTATTTCTAAGAATGATTTAGGTTAATGTTTAAAGATTTATTTATTTATTTTAAGAGAGAGAGCACACACATGGGAGTGGAGAGAGGGGCAGAGGGAGAGAGAGAGAATCTCAACCTGAGCATGGAGCCCAACTCGAGGTTCATCCCAGGACCCTGAGATCATGACCTGAGCTAAATCCAAGAGTCCGGCACTCCACCAACTGAACTACATAGATTTCCCAGGATATTGTTTAAATATATAGTGCTATAATCTAAATTAAAGTAGTGAAAAAATATAGCAAAGGAAAAACAAGAATCAATGTAAAATGAAGTTAGCAATGGGTCAAATTCACAAAATAAGTGCTATGAAGTCCTGTGTACTTGATAATAGTGGATTGCTGACAAAACTCTCAGAGAATATCTTAATTAATTACACAACTCAGATCCGAAATATAAATACCTATTGTTCAAGGGAAACACAACACTGGACTGCTCCTTAGATCAAAATGTACTTCCCTCAAGGCTATTTATGAAGAGGATGCTGAGCAAAGGATTTCAATGTCCCTAAGTGCATCCTTACAGCAATAAACAGAATACCTCAATATAGGTTAATGAGTTATATCAAATAGAAGTTATGGAGAACCAAAAATATTCATGCACAGTTCTGATAAATTAGCAGTATATCTGAAGAATCCCTGGATCAACCTTGGGTTTTAGGAGACTCTGTGACTCCTTGAAATTATGTGAAATATTTACATGTGAATACATACATGCAATATCTTTAGGTATTCAAACTGTTTTCAACAGAAATTTAAATCAAAGCAAAACAAAACAAAGAAAAACAGCAAAAACTCCATACCAATCCTTTGTTCTATATATTCTTTGTATATATATTCTCTGAGAAATTCTCCTATAAAGTCTCTTTTTCATTTTACTATAGAATTGTGTAGCATGGATTTTAAGATTAAGGATTCTGGAAAATATAGAACAACTCTTTTTGTGTTGTGAATTAAATGCAGACCTTTTGTGGTTAAACAATCATGGAGACTTGCTCTAGCATCCTTTACAATGGATCTGTGTCTCCTGGAAGGTCATCTCACTTCAGCTTTAAGCTAAATGTAACTAGAAATACCTTCCAGGATTTGAATAAATTCTTAAGCCATATAAAATTTGAATAAATTCTTATGTCTAAAATCTGGACTTAAGCACACTATTTTTTTTTATTGTTACTTAAAAAATTTTTTTTCCAGTGTTCCAAGATTCATTCCCCATTCCCCACACCCAGTGCTCCATGCTTTAGGTGTCCCCAGTACCCACCACTATTTTGATCATTATCTGTCAATACAAATTTGAGGACACAGATCCAAGTTTTGGGGCCAAAAACTGCCAAAAGTGGCCTGGGTCTCCAACCTAATTACACAGAAAAGGATAAAAAGACTTTAACAACTATTCCACATTATTCCCATGTTAGATTTCTAATAAGCATCTATAGAAAATATTCAGGTTTTTGTCTTATAAAAGCTACTCTTTTATATACCTAAAATATTTAAAAGTTTTTTTTTTTTTTTAAAGATTTTATTTATTTGATAGTGAGAAACACAGCGAGAGAGGGAACACAAGCAGGGGGAGTGAGAGAGGGAGAAGCAGGCTTCCCGCCGAGCAGGGAGCCCGATGTGGGACTCGATCCTGGGTCTCCGGGATCATGACCTGAGCCGAAGGCAGTCACTTAACCAACTGAGCCACCCAGGCGTCCCTAAAAGTTTTGAATAGCAAAAACTTTAAAATTTCTGTTTATATAAAAATATGTGATTATTATAGAGATTATCATTCTGCTTATATCTTCCATTGTTTAGCCCAAACTTATTTACAAATACCAGTTAATTTATTGCATGAATCAAATTCCATTTTTCATTTACAATATAGGTGTAAAGTTTTAGATTTAAAAAAAACTTCAGCAAGACATTATCAGCCGATCTCTTTATCTTATAATGCTTTTCCTTTCTAAATAACCTAGGATAATTATATACTTTTTAAAGCAAATAGCTTCAGCAATGAATGTAGCTCCCAGAAATACCAGAACTATCTTAAAATTTCTTAAAGTCAGGGCGCTTCCCTTGACTACTTTCTCTTTTTACTTTATCAAATGTAAAATATATTTTTAAATATTTTATTTATTTATTTGAGAGGGAGAGAGAGAGAGAGAGAGAGAGAGAGAGAGAGAACGAGAGGGGAGAAGGTCAGAGGGAGAAACAGACTCCCTGTGGAGCTGGGAGACTGATGCAGAATTCAATCCCGGGACTCCGGGATCATGACCTGAGCTGATGGCACTTGCTTAACCAACTGAGCCACCCAGGCACCCTCAAATGTAAAATATTGTTTAAATTCATTTTAGTTTTAAGGAGTAATCAGCTATTCTAATCATCTCTGTGGAAAAATACGTTGAAAGCCATAAAAATCTTGAGTAAAAGTAATGGAAGCATACATTTCATCAATGGGAGACATATAACTCAATGCTAATATTGTAAAGATGAAGAGAATTAAGATCTTATTGAAATCAATATATTGACCAACTTATTACCTACTATAGGGTTGGTGGAATATTTCTGATATGCCATTGTAAAAAAAGTGAAACAACTTTTAATGTTAAATTAGATAACATTGGTTACCAAGCTGCTTCTATGCACCCTAATTATATGATTCACTCCAATTAGCAATTACCACACATTCAAGAATATCTCTCAGACACCTTATTGTGACAAATCATGCAATTATATAGTATTAGAAGCTGACCTTTTATTATTTAATTGTATCATCATATCCATTGGAGATGAGAAAGTTGCAAATAACATGAGTATTGGATTAGCATAAGATTTGATATCTCTGTCCTGATAAACACTTACCACATGACTATTAGAATATTACTTCATTTCCTTGACTCTGTTTTCTTGGAAGTTTTATAAGGATCAAATGAGATGATGTGCATAGAAATACTTTATAAGTGATGAAATTATTGTTTGGTGAATTATGGAATGCTACAGTTCATGCAAGGTACCCTTTGCAGCAGGGTACTAGTTTAGGTTCCACCTTTGAGAGGCACTACACAATATTTGGAAGGTGAAAGACAATCAGAGCTATTTTGCTCTGACAGCAGTAAGCCCATGCAAAAGATAAACATGAGGTTTTTCAAGCAGCTTCAGGTGTTGTGAATCACCTGTATCAGTGGTGCAGGCAACTGATAGGTTTGCAGTAATGTCCCAAAACTGATCATTTCCTTTGTCATTGCTGCAACTTCTAGATTTCCTTAAAATTAGTGATGCTTTTTTGACCTTTGTTTTTCTAGCTTTTCTAATGCCTTTGTATGCATATAATTTATTATATTAAAGTTTTCTATTTTCTTTCCAAAAGCCTGACTGATATGGTATCTCACGTTGCTGAGATACTTGTGAGAATTTCTTTATCAAATACCTAGTTGCTGCATAACACATCACCCAAAAACTTCAAGACTTAACCAAACAACAATGGAATTAAACTAGGAATCAATTTAAAAAAGGTATTAGGCAGTCCCTAAACATTTGTAAACTAAATAACAAACTTTTAAATAACCCATTCATAGAAGAAATTGAAATAGGAACTAAAAAGTATTTTCAATTAAATATAAATTGGAGCACTACATATAAAAATTTGTGAGGATCAGATAAGGCACTGCTTAGAGAGAAATTTATAGAACTAAATGCCTGTATTGAAAAAGAAGTAATATTTGAAATCAATGACTTCAAATTCCATATTAAAATATTAGAAAAAGAGCACATTAAATTCAAATTAAAGACAGTAAATAAAAATTTAGGAACACAAATCAAAAAAATAGAACACAGAAAAATAATAGAGAAAATCAATGAAGCAAAAACTCATTAAGAAGATCAGCAAACTTAATAAATGTCTAGTTAGAATGCTCAGGAAAAAAAGAAAAAAGGCATGAATTACCAATATCAGGAATGTTACAGGTGACATAACGACAGGTCTTGTGATGTTTAAATCATAATAAAGAAACATTTTGAAGAAACTTAATGATGATAAATTTGACAACCTAGATGAAGTACATTGTCAGACACCAACTACCAAAGCTCATCAGGAAGAAAAAGTTAAACAGAATGGCCCAAGATTTATTAAATATGTTCCGTTTGTAGTTAAAACCTTTCCCACAAAGGAAACTTAGGGCCTCAATGGTTTCATTGATGAATTCTATCAAATATTTAAGGAAGAGATAATGCCAAATTTACACAAATTCTTCCATAAAATTTAAGAAGAGAGAATACTTTACAATTTATCCCATGAATTTAGTATTTAATATCCAAGAAGCAAAAAAAGAAAACCATAGACCCACCTACCTCACAAAAACATGCAAAATTTCTTGACATCTCAGCAAATCTATTTTAATGGTTTACAAGAAGACTAATATGATGATCAAGTGGGGATTATCATAGTAATATAAGTTTTACTATTCAAAATCAACCACTGTAATTCATCCTGTTTATAGAGTAAAATGTATATATTTTTACCTCATTAGATGCATAAAAACATTTCTATCAGCAGATAAGAAATAGAAGGCATTTCCTTGAACTTAATTGAATACTTTCTTCAATATCAGGAACAAAGAAAATATGTCTGCTCCTGATTACTATTCAACATCATATGGGAGATTCTGTTCTATTTTGTTGCAATAAGGCAACAAAAAATATATAAAAGTGTCCAGATTAGAAATGAACAAGTAAAACTATATTTACAAACTATCTGATTGTCTGTGTAAAAAATAGGAAGGAATTTATAAAAATGTCATTTTATAATCTTTAAAGGAATCCAGAAATTCACCTCATAATCTAGTCTCCATTTATATCCTTATTTTCATCTAATAATATCTGCTAGTCTCCAAGCACCACCATTAAAGATTTCTATCATTCAATATCCTGTGAGCATTTCTTTTTTACAATAGTAGTTTTTAGTGTGTGTATTTGTTTATGCTAATATATAGCGTATCGGCTACATTTCAATTTAAATAAACCAGGATAACCTAAAAAAAAATAAGTCATTATAGCAAGGTTGCACAATACAAGGTCAATATATAAAACTCATTTTTTTGTATACTGACTATATGAAATCTGAAACTAAAATTTTAGGTACTATTTAAAATAGCATCAAGTTATGAAATTCTTGGGGATAAATTTGTCAAAAATATTCACGATCTATAAATTGAAAACCACAAAACATTAATAAGAGAGAGTTAAAAAACAAAACAAAACTGAAATAAAGATATCTATCATGTTCAGGGATGGAAAACTCAGTATTATTAAGACGTCAATTCTCCTCCACTAAATCTATAGGTTAATTCCAATCCTCACTCACCCTCCCTCCAAAAAAATAAAAATAAAAAATCACACTTTTTTGTAGAAATTCACGTGATGATTGAAAAATTTAGATCTACAGAATCCATAATTATTTTGAAGAAAACAAACCTGGAAACTTAACACCTAATTTCAAAATCTATTAAACGGTAACAGTAATTAAAATAGTGTGATATTGTCATGGAGATAGAGAAATACATCAATGAAATAGAAAAGAAAGACCAGAAGTAGACTCACATATATTGTCAACTGATTTATTTATTTATTTATTTATTTATTTAGTCAATTGATTTTTGACAAAGTTGACAAAGCAACTCAATGGGGAGAGGATAACATTTTTTCAGTGAATGGTGCTAGGACAACTGGTTAGCCATATGCAAAAACATGAACTTTGATCCTTATCTTTTGACTAACACAAAAATTAACACAAGATGAATCTCTGACCTTTTTTTTTCTTATAAACAAACATAGAAAAAATATATGAACTTGGGCCAGGTAATATTTTTTAAAGATTTAACAGTAAAAGCACAATTCCTAAATTAGTATGTATTTGGATGGTGAGTGGCTGAGGCCACTAAAGATGGTAGTAAGAAAACAAAAATTAGGAAAGATATTTATAAAATATTGCTTTTAATTCTCCCTCTGTTATCTTTGCCTAATTATGGTCTGCTTTTTATTAATGGAAATTGGCAGCAACATCCTACACTGTTGACATTGATTCTGATGGAATAATGACCGCAGAGGAAAAAAAAAATCCCTGCTGAGGTGATGGAAATATGTACAGATTACCTAGGCTTTTGCTCTTTTACTACTTCCCATTCCAGACCTCAGAGCTGGGATTTATTTCTCTCTACAGCTTACAGATGAAACTGTGATCAGAAAATTTGCCTGATACTGAGTGAAAATAATATATGATAATTCAGACTTCTGATTGGATTCAGAAAGAGAATCCATTAATATGTTCCATATAAGAGATCTACTTAAAAACACCCAGTGTGAGTGAAAATAAAAGGACGGAGAGATATATACCAGGTAAATATAACTAAAAAGAAGGCTACAGAAACCGTATCAGTACTTGATAAAACAGATTTTAATAGAGAAAGATATGATAAGGGTATTCCCTGTAAAAGATTTAATGGGGCAAGGAGATCTATCTATCATAAACATATGTCAGTCTAGTAATATGGAATCCAAATATTTGAAAGCTATAGCTAAACAGCAGGAAGACAGGTATAAATCAACAATTATAGCTGTTGGTTTCTTGAATACCTTTCTCAGAAACTGACAGAGTAAGTAGACCAAAAATAAACATAGACACTGAAGGCTTTAAAGAATATAATGAAAAATTTTGAGCTGGCAAGTATTTGTATCAATCTATCATCTATCTATCTCTCAGCTTTACTCAACAGACATTAAATGCATTGCTGATTGCTTCCTAGAACACATAGAACATTAATAAAAATACATCATGTACTAAGCCATAAAGGAAGCTTAAATAAATTCCAGAGGATCAATATTTTATAGACTTCTTTGTTTTACTAAAATAAATGAAATTTAAAATAAAGAACAAGAGCACCTGGGTGGCTCAGTCAGCTAAGCATCCAACTCTCAGTTTCAGCTCAGGTCATGATATCAGGGTCATGAGACAGAGCATCATGAGGGGAAAAAAAATCTGTGCTCAGCAGGGAGTCTGGTTGAGATTCTTTCTCTCTCTCTCTCTTTACCCCTCCCTCCTTTCTCTCTCTCTCTCTAAAGTAAATAAATCTTTTCAAAAAGAGAACAAAAGATGGGACGCCTGGGTGGCTCAGTTGGTTAAGCCTCTGCCTTCGGCTCAGGTCATGATCCCGGAGACCCGGGATCGAGTCCCATATCGGGCTCCCTGCTCGGCAGGAAGCCTGCTTCTCCCTCTCTCACTCCCCCTGCTTGTGTTCCCTCTCTGGCTGTGTTTCTCTCTGTCAAATAAATAAAATCTTTAAAAAAAAAAAAA
>PITA01006411.1:0-39323 GCA_004023965.1 Spilogale gracilis | reverse complement strand
CTATATTTTTAAACTAAATAACACTGCTTAAGTTTTTGGCAAAACTTGAAAATTACAAAGGAGATGTAAAGCTATTTAGAACTTGATAATGAAAAAGTGATAGCTATGTAGATAAGTAGGTCAATGTAGTATATCTAGTACTATAGATACATGATAGCTATATAAAAAGATATATGAAGTTAGTATTTTTGGTAAGTCTGTATATAAAGTTAGTATTTTTAGGAAACATCTAAAGCCATACTTCTAGGAATCTTGATAACTTTAACTACTTTATCAGGAGTTAAGAAAGACTAATGCACCAAATATTCAACCAAAGAAGTTGCAAATAGAACAAAAAAGTGAACTCAAGGAACAAAGAAGGTGGTAAGTAAGGGCAGAAATAAATGAAATAAAGAACAAATAGAAAACACCAACAAATTCAAAATCACATTCGTTAAAAAGGGTTGAGTGGGCTAAAAGTGGTCCTGTCTCTTCATTACTTGATGACTGTGAAGCAATACATGGTATTTTCCTGGCATAGTGTAGGTGTCTACCTCAGTAATTGACCTAAGACCCTATCTGTGTTAGTAAGAGGTAAATGGAGGCATGCTGGGGATTTTCAGAAAGAGTTTTCTCATTCTCATTTGCCTGGTTGCCAGAAATCAGTCTACTCTTAGTTTGGGAAGATGTGGTATAAAATATGAATCCTAGAAGTGTTATAGCCACTTTTTCTTTCCACTGGGAAGTCATGTCTAGCATAGAAAGCTATATGATCACCAAATCCTGTTTCCTATTTCTCCCTATAGCTGTAAGACATTTTCTATACCCTCTAATTTAGGGATATCACACATCCATATGACTAAATTCTGGTGACTGCCATATATACTGAAGCATTTGTGTTGCTTCTGAGCAAAAGTCATAAGAATTAAATATGTCTCCCCTGTGTTACCTTCTGCTTGACTCTAGAGAACTCAGGATTTGGAAGACAGTGAAACCACAAAATTGAGAGGCGTCTGGGTCCTAAACTGGCAATATAGAGGGCAGCTTAACCAGAAACACTCACAGAATTCAAAATTTATCTATTGCAGCACCTAATTAAATTACTTGCCTTGGAATTAAGCTGACACAAAGAAGACAGTAAAGATGGAAAAGCAACTATGTGATACCTTTGAGCTGGTGAATCAAATAATCCCTGAAACTAAAATTATCCTGAATCTTTCAGTAACAGGAATGAATAAATCCCCATTACTGTTTAAATAGTGTGAGTTGGGTAGTCTTCTACTTTTAGCTGAAACTAATTTCATGAACAATTAGACCAAAACCAACCAGTGGACAAAGGGTACAATACTAAGCCAAGTCACAAAGAGCAAGGCAAAGAGATATATGAAACAGAACTATTATGCAAAATAAGCAAGGTTCTAGCAATAAGTAAAATAGCCAATCTGACACAGAACTATCAAGCTATGAATCCACGGATCTGACCCTGTATGTAGAAGTTAAATAGCCCCACCTACAGAGGAGTCTATACCTGAACTATGTAAATAAGTTAGTTTCCCATTACGACAGAAATATATATATAAGCTGGCTGGCCTGCAGCCAAGAGAAGTCTACTGTAAGTGACTGATAGTAATAGAATATCTTTTTTAAAGTCTGTTCAGCTCTAGCAAAGGACTAACCTATAGATTACTGCCAGTCCACCCTCTTTATCTCTTCTACTTAGCATTTATATATCCTTTTTTGCATTAGTGACTGTGAATATTTCACTCTCTCTGATATTCTATACATATTTTCTGATATATTTTATTTTTTCATTAAAGTAGTCTGTAATTTAGTATGTAAGTTCTTTACATTGTGTACTGTATACCTTTGTTTCTGCTATCATTTTGGATTCTTGGTAATATTACTTATGAGAAACTATGTCCTTGTAATACACCCTTTTGACTGTTAAAAAATCATGCTAATGTTATAGAAATATCTTTCATTAACAATAAAAACACCTTGACTACTTCAAGCAATCCCTAAAGATAATGCTTTTTACATATTCAAGGAGAATGGGTCAACAGTAATGAAGATCATTGTATCAATAAACAGCATAATTTATCTGAGATAATTAGATCACATTCTAAATCCTATTTTATTTTTTTTTAAAGATTTTATTTATTTATTCGACAGAGAGAGAGATCACAAGTAGGCAGAGAGGCAGGCAGAGAGAGAGGAGGAAACAGGCTCCCTGCTGAGCAGAGAGCCAGATGTGGGGCTCCAGCCCAGGACCTTGAGATCATGACCTGAGCCAAAGACAGAGGCTTTAACCCACTGAGCCACGCAGGCACCCCTAAATCCTATTTTAAAACCTAATAGAAATGGCTTAACTTCTCCCTGGGTCTGCTTTATCTGTAAATTATGATAAATTTTAAGATTCTTAAATTTTTAAATTGTGTTATCTGTGATTTTAATAGCTCAGCATGTCTTTATAATTGCAGCTGCAAGTGATCAAGATTGTATCATTCTACTAAAGCCCTGAGGGAAAACTGGAAAGTATCCAAAGGTAAAATTTTCCACAGTTAATCACAAATAGAAAAAGGAGATAAAATTACTTCCAAGTCAGAAAAATACCTGAGGATCAATAAAGCAGAATTTCACATACAATCACCTTAATTTGTTGAATACAAGTGTAGAAACAGAAATAGCACAGACTACCTATAAATAAATTAAAACATACATTTTTATGATTTACCAGAGTGTCGTTCTGTTTTTGGACCTTTAGTAAATTAGCAGATATTAGGTGCACTCTTTTCCTTTGAGCAACTTAAAATTCAGTAGTTTAATCAAGGATTTAGTGCTGCTGTTGAGGAAAAATACACACAATAAATTAAGTGAAAAATTACACCAAGCATAAAATAAAATGAATTGTTTTAGACAAACATAGACCCTATTGGAACCTGAAGAGATCATTTCCATTATAAGAATTATTTAATTTTTCTATACCTACAAAATGTGGACACCATGAGTCTAGTAGATTGTCATGAATCAGATAAGAATTCTACATACTACCCATGAAAAGAGATTATCTATAATCAGAAGAAAGATTATAACACATTGAACTGATTACATGATGGAATAGGCAGAGTTCCAAATCTTGTTATGAAACAGACTATTGTGTAAGGAACCCTTAATATTACTTTTGTAAATAATGGCAAAGAATATTTTGTATTTTAGATTGAAGGACTAAAATGGATGGATATCTAAATAAATTTTCAGTGAGTGAATGGTGTTTTCTGGTATACTACAATAGACTTAAGCAGCTTTGTTAAAAGTTGTTAAAATAAAAGGTTGGGGTGGAGGAAATATTAAAAAAAAAAAGTCTTAAGAGAACAGTCCTTATCCAGCTCAACCAAATATGGGAAAATACCATATTATTCTTTTATTTTTTAATTTTCTTGACTTTCTAGCTAAATATTTGAAAAACTAAAGTAAATATATTTAGAACACTTTACAAATAGCTGGAAAAATGGAATTTTGACAGAAAAAATGGTTCTTAAGTCAAATAAACCCTTGATGTATGTTGATTCATGAGCTTGTATCTAACTTGTATCAAAGGAATACAAAGAGCAGAAAGCACTGTAAATTACACTGTATGTCATGAAACTTACTTCATTAAGTTTCCAATTTTCCCATACATAAATGGAAAAGCTAGAGATTTCAGAAATAAACTACAAAAAATAAATACCTACCAGGATTTGGAAATATTAGTATATTACATTACCGAGTACACAGTTCCTTAATGAGACAGAGCATTTTACAGGTTTCAGAACACCTCTGTATATCCATTATTTTCCTAAGACAATGATCTTACTGCTTGTGAACACTGCCTGGTCTAAGGAGTAGAAAAGAGTGATTATAAAAGTAATTTCACAAAAGTGGAGGAGGAATTCCATTTTCTTAAGGGGAGAGGCTGTTGAGAACTTGGTTAAATTGAAATCATGGTAGCTCTTTTCCCACTCTGAATGAGAACATTTTATTTTCCCATACCTTAAGCTGAAGAAACAGTAAATGCCAGTATTTTTTTCTTAGAAGGAAATAGTAACTATCCTTATTTCTTTTTTTAAAGTTATTTTCAAATGTGAGATGTGTTTTATTTGTGTTATTTATCTATTTATTTACTTGTTTATTTAATTATCAACATATAATTATTATTTGTTTTTGAGGTAGAGATCTATGATTCATCAGTCTTACACAATACACAGTACTCACCACAATACATATCCATCTCAATGTCCATCACCCAGCCACCCTATCCCCCACCTTCTCCCCTCATGCTCAGGCTTAAGAGTCTCTTATGGTGTGTCTCCCTCTCTGGTTTCATCTTGTTTTATTTTTTTCTCTCTTCTCCTACGATCCTCTGTCTTGTTTTGTACATTCTGCACATCAGTGAGATCACATGATAGTGTCTTTCTCTGATTGACTATTTTGTTTAGCATAATATCCTCTAGTTCCATCCACATTGTTGCAAAAGGTAAGATTTAATTTTTGATGGCCATGAAACATTCCATTGCATATATATACACCACATCTTTATCCATTCATCTGTCAATGGACATCTCAGATCTTTCCACAGTTTGGCTATTGTGGACATTGCTGCTATAAACATTGGGGTGGAGATGCCCCTTTGGATCACTACATTTCTATCCTTGGGGTAAATACCTCATAGTGCAATTGCTGGGTCACAGGGTAGCTCTATTGTCAACTTTTTGAGGAACCTCCATACTGTTTTCCAGAGCACCTGCACTGGTTTGCATTCCCACCAACAATGTAGTTGCATCTTTGCAACTATATGGCAACTATACTTTCTTTGCATCCTCACCAACATCTGTCATTTCCTGATTTATTAATTTTATCCATTATGACTGGTGTGAGGTGGCATCTCATTGTGGTTTTGATTTGTATTTCCCTAATACCGAGTGATGTTGAGCACTTTTTCATGTGTCTGTTGGCCATCTCTGCCCATTTGTTTTTTTTAAGATTTTATTTATATATTTGACAGAGAGAGATCACAATAGGCAAAGAGGTAGGCAGAGAACGAAGGGAAGCAGGCTCCCTGCTGAGCAGAAACTCAATCCCAGGACCCTGAGATCATGACCTGAGCTGAAGGCAGAGGCTTAATCCTCTGGGCCACCCAGGCGCCCCCATCTCTGTCCATTTCTTGATTGGATTTTTTGTTCTTTGGGTTATTAAGTTTGATAAGTTCTTTATACATTTGGATACTAGCCCTTTATCTGTCATTTACAAATATCTTCTCCCATTTTGGCAGTTTAGTTTTGTTGACTGTTTCTTTTGCTGTGCAAAAGCTTTTTATCCTGATGAAGTCCCAGTAGTTCATTTTGCCTTTATTTCCCCTACCTTTGGAGATATGTCTAGCAAGAAGTTGATGCAACTGAGGTCAAAGAAGTTGCTGCCTGTGTTCTCTAGGAATTTGATAGATTCCTGTCTCACATTGAGGTCTTTTATCCATTTTGAGTCTATACTTTGTGTATGGTGTAAGGAAATGGTCCAGTTTCATTCTTCTACACGTGGTTGCCCAATTTTCCTAGCACCATTTATTGAAGAGACTGTTTTGTTTTGTTTTTGTTTTTTTGGATATTCTTTCCGGCTTTGTTGAAGATTAGTTGACCATAGAGTTGAGGGTCCATTTCTGGGTTCTCTGTTCTGTTCCACTGACCGATGTGTCTGTTTTTGTGCCAGTATCATGCTGCCTCGATGAGCACATCTTTGTAATGTAGCTTAACGTCTGGAATTGTGATTCCCCCGGCTTTGGTTTTCTTTTTCAACATTCCTCTGGTTATTCAGGGTCTTTTCTGATTCCATACACATTTTAGGATTATTTGTTCTAGTTGTGTTATCCTTATTTCTGCTCTTGTTCTACTCTATCCTTTGAAGGAAGGTACAATGGATTGAATGTGTGTGTCCCTCCAAAATTCTTATGTTAAAATCCTTATCCTAATATAGTGGTATTTGGAAATAAAGCCTTTGGGAGGCTATAAAGGTGGAGTCCTCATGAATAGGATTAGAGCTGGAATAAGAAAAGGTCAGAGAGCTAGCTCTCTCTTGGCCATGTGAGGATACACAAAAGTGTCCATCTGCAAATCGGAAGAGGAAGCTGAGCACTGACACTTTGGTCCCAGACTTCAAGCTTTCAGAACTATGAGAAATAAATTTCTCTTATGTATAAGCCATCAGTTTATGGGTTTTTGTTATAACATCCTAAGCTGACTAAGGTAAAAGGGCACCCAGAACTGGCCTGGTACTCATATTGAGGCCACGGTCTTCTTCTGTTCAACGTAATCCCACAGATGACCAATATCTGACAAGGCCACTCTGTAATCATAGTGAAGCAAGATAAAGAAAAACCAGTTCATAATCATTTTCCAGCACAGATACATGCTAGGTCACTATGAAAACCTAAAAATGACCAAATATCTCTCCCTCTCAGCTAATATGAGTAATTGTTACTTTTTGAATGTTAAACCACTTACAGCGTTAGCCTTACCCTTCTGGCTTCTGAGATAAAATTCATTAAGATATCTAATCATATATACCACATCTTCTTTATCCATTCATCTGTCATATATATAGAATATTATGCAGCCAACAGAAATGAAATCTTGCCATTTGCAACGACACGAATAGAACTAGAAGGTATTATGCCAAGCAAAATAAGTTGATCAGAGAAAGACAATTATCATATGATCTCACTGATATGTGAAATTTGAGAAACAAGGAAGAGGATCATGGGGAAGAGAGGGAAAAATGAAACAAGAAGAAACCAGAAAGAGAGACAAACCATAAGAGAATCTGAATCATAGGAAACAAACTGAGGGTTGCTGGAGTGGAGGAGGGTGAGAGGGCTGGGTGATGGACACTGGGGAGGGTATGTGTTGTATTAAGTGTTGTGTATTGTGTAAGAATGATAAATCACAGACTTGTACACCTGAAACAAATAATACATTATATGTTAACAATAAAAAAAGATTTCCAATTATGAAAAAATGTTTCATATCACTTGGCCTCAGGGAAATACAAATCAAAACCACAATGAGATAACACATTGAACAGAATGGCTAAAATCAACAAGTCAGGAAATGACAGATATTCGCAAGTACATGGAGAGAGGGGAACCCTCTTACACTGTTGGTAGGAAAGCAAGCTGGTATAGCCACTCTAGAATACAGTATGGAGGTTCCTCAAAAAGTTAAAAATAGAGTTACCTTATGACCCAGCAATGGTACTACTAGGTATTTACCCCAAAGATAGAAATGTAGTAATCCACATAGGCACCAGCACTCTAATGTTTATAGTGGCAATAACCACAATAGCCCAATTACAGAAAGAGCCAAGATGTCCATCAACAGATGAATGGATAAAGAAGATGTGGTATATATACACACAATGGAATATTAATCAGCCATCAGAATGAATGAATATTTACAATTTACATCAGCATGGATAGAACTGAAGGGTATTATGCTGAGCGAAATAAGATAATCAGAGAAAGACAATTATCATATGGTTTCACTCATATGGAATATAAGAAACAGTCCAGAGGCTCTTAGAAGAAGGGAGGGAAAACTGAATGAGAAGTCATCAGAGAGGGAGAAAAACCATGAGAGACTCTTAACTATAGGAAACAGAGGGTTGCTGGATGGGGGGGTAGGGTAATTGGGTGATGGGCATTAAGGAGGGCATGTGATGTGATGAGCACTTGGTGTTATACACAGCTGATGAATTACTGAACACTACATCTGAAACTAATGATATATTATATGTTGACTAATTGAATTTAAATTTAAAAAGGAAGATATTCCATCACAGAATTACTCATTCTTCCTGACAGCACCTTTGAATCCTCCCCTAATCACCTACCACAAGCCCAAGTACTATAAAAAATTCTTCCTATTATTTTCTTGCTGAGGCACTCCATGGTTCTCACAGTTATGTTTCCTGTGCTGTAGCAAACATCAGTAAACCCAAGTCTGACTACAGTTGTGTTTCTGGTGGTCTTTGACTAGCGAGCACCAACTTTATGCCATTAGTCTTAATAATGTAGCATATTTCGTTTTTTAGGACAATACAGTCTGATTAATTACATACCATCTATAAGACTTGAAATCCAGGTTCTACATGCAGATTCAAGAAGTCCATATCATAAAGGCTGTAACTATGTGGTTTACTTTTCTGTCTAGCATTACTGTACCTCTGGACTATTATATGTAAACTGCTCTTTGAGTGACTAATTAGCAACCTTTTCTCTAAGCATTAGACAATAAATTTTTTTAAAAAATTAAGAGGTGCATTTTGGATTTGCATTAATTAACAAGTAAAGTATTGCTTCAAGATAATGGAAAATAATGGAAGAATCCCTCACTGTATCATTTTAAAATATGCATATACTCAAGCACAAGAACTACTCTCGGATATCTTATGTATTCAACTGGGGTCAGTAGTCGATAAACAAATGCAACTATTCACATTATGTTACAAATATTTAATAGAGTCTTGATTAACATTGAGCAAGTCAGTAACATAGAAATCAAGGGATGTTGTCATACCATTTGATGCTATTAACTCTAAACAACATAGGAAGTTCAAATCCTGTCCTGCCAATAACTCATGATCAATCGCATCTGGTTTCCAAATAGTTGTTCACAAAGAACATGAGCTAAATAGGAGTCTATAGAATTAATGTTCTTAGGATCAGACTGGAAAATGTTGGGCAAGTTATTTACAAGATTAAAAAATCTCTCTTATAATCTCTCTTATACCAGCAATGATTTATTTCTATCTTTTTTCATGCTCTCATAATGTTCTACACTATTAATAGCAACATGGGCTCCAGATGTCCTTTATATACTTTATAAATATGAAGAGCTGATTCTGAAATTTGTTTCTCCATTCACAATGTGTGTATTATGTTTGCTAGAGGTGTTGTAACAAAATACCACAGACTGAGTGGCTTAAATAAAAGTAATTTATTTCTCATAGTTCTAGAATTAGAAGTTCAAGATCAAGGTGTTGGCAGGTTGATTTCCTTTGAAGTCTCTGTCTTTGGCTTGAAGATGACCAACTTCTGGCTATGTTCTTGTATGGTCTTTCCTCTATGTGCATGCCCCTGGTGTCTCTTTGTGTTCAAATTTCCTCTTCTTATAAAGACACCCATCAGTTTCCATTAGGGCCTACCAATATGGCCTCATTTAATTTTAATTACCTGTTTAACCTAATTTCAAATATAGTCATATTCTTATGGACTTTGAGGGGAGTACACATTCATCCTGCAACAACATGTAACGTACTTCCTCTCCCAACCCTCCCTCTTGCTATTTTTATGTTTTCTCATCACTAGTTTTCAGATATTTGTATCATGGACTTTGGTATAGTTTTCTTTGTGTTTTACATTTTTGGAGCTTTATTGTGCTTCTTGGATGTGTGGTTTTTATAATTTTTTAAATTAAATTCAAAGTAGTTTTGGACATGTTTTTCCCCTCAAATACATTTTAGGTCTTCCCTTTACTTCTGGGAATTCAATTACACATATTCTAGGCTTTTGTATCTCTGTGAATTGTCTATTTGAGTATTTTGTCTCTTTTCCTAGTGTTTATATTTAGCCTTTTTAGCATTAATTTTCTAAAGTTTGTTAATAATGTTGGTCATTTTCTATGACATATATCGCATGTATTTCCCCCCCAGTTTATCATTTGTATTTTGAATTTGTTTGCTGTTATTCAGAGTTGGGGGAGCATAGTTTTTTAAGGTGGTTGAATTTATCTATGTTTTCTTTCTTTGCTTCTGATTTTGAATAATACAAAAATGTTCCTTATTTCCAGAATATAAAAGAATTCACATGTTTTCTTTTAGTACTTCTTTGTTATTTTTTAACATTTAGCTTTCTGGTTTATTTGGAGTTCATGTTTTAAACTTTGTGAAGTAGGTTTTAAGTTTAATTTTTTTTTCCCACTGACTATCATTTGTCTCAACTACGTTTTGCCATTGCCTAGAGTTCTCTATTTATTACATAGTAAATTTCCCTGTGGGTGTGTGTCTATTTTTAACTTTGCTATTCTTTTTCTTTGGTCTTCTGTTTATTACTAGGTCAATATCACAGTTTTTTTGTTTTTTTTTAAAGATTTTATTTATTTGACAGAGAGAAACACAGCCAGAGAGGGAACACAAGCAGGGGGAGTGAGAGAGGGAGAAGCAGGCTTCCCGCCGAGCAGGGAGTCTGATGTGGGACTCGATCCCTGGTCTCTGGGATCATGACCTGAGCTGAAGGCAGTCGTCCAACTAAATGAGCCACCCAGGCACCCCAATATCACAGTTTTAAGTATGGAAAATTTGTAGTATTTTAATAACTTTTTAACTAATCACTTGCAATTTGTCTTCTGCTTCAGGATTTATAAACAAATACTGTATCTTTATTATTTTATATGAACTTTAGAGTCAAGTTGTCTATCTCTAGGAAAAAAAGTAACTTGGCTGATTTTTATTGGGATCATATTTATAAATTATCTAAGGCAGATAATTATACATGACATCTTTTTTTTTTTTTTTTAAAGATTTTATTTATTTGACAGAGAGAAACACAGCCAGAGGCGGAACACAAGCAGGGGGTATGGGAGTGAGAGATGGAGAAGCAGGCTTCCCGCCGGGCAGGGAGCCTGATGTGGGGCTGGATCCCGGGTCTCCAGGATCATGACCTGAGCCGAAGGCAGTCTCTCAACCAACTGAGCCACCCAGGCACCCCTACATGATGTCTTTATAATGCTGAATTAGAAGAGTTTTTTTTTTTTTTTTTCATTTGAAGCAGCCTCTTTTTGCATTTTTCATGAGTGTTTTAAAGTTTTCTTCAGGGTGCATGAGTGGCTCATTGTGTAAAGCCTCTGCCGTCAGGTCAGCTCAGATCATGATCTCAGGGTCCTGGGATCCGGGCCTGCGGTGGGCTCTCTGCTCTGCCTGTGATCTCTCTGTCAAATACATAAATAAATAAATAATCTTTAAAAAAAGTTTTCTTGGGGCGCCTGGGTGGCTCCGTTGGTTAAGCGACTGCCTTCAGCTCAGGTCATGATCCTGGAGACCTGGGATCGAGCCCCACATCGGGCTGCCTGCTCGGCGGGAAGCCTGCTTCTCCCTCTCTCACTCCCCCTGCTTGTGTTCCCTCTCTGCCTGTGTTTCTCTCTGTCAAATAAATAAAATCTTTAAAAAAAAAAGTTTTCTTCATATAGGTTTTACATATCTCTTAGTTTTATTCATAAGTACTTTGTCTTTTATTTATTTATTTTTTAATGATTTTATTTATTTATTTATTTGACAGAAACACAGCTAAAGAGGGAACATAAGCAGGGGGAGTGAGAGAGGGAGAAGCAGGCCTCCCGTGGAGTGGGAAGCCAGATATGGAGCTTGATCCCGGGACCCCGGAATCATGACTTGAGCCTAAGGCAGTCGCTTAACCAACTGAGCCACCCAGGTGCCCCCTTGTCTTTTATTTTGTAGCTTTTGTAAATACGGCTTCATTTTCCACTATATCTTCTCATTATTGTTGTGTATTCATAGACTATTGATTTTGTACATTAACTTCTTTTTCTGCTACTTCATTTACTGTTTGAGTACATAGTTTCATTCACAGGTATTAGGAGGTATAACTTGAATGAGTGTCCAGGTAGCTGAGAAGCACAGAAAACATAGTGTTATTAGACACTAGAATTTATATCACTTCCTTTGGCTCCAGTACCAGATGGCAGGTCTAGAATCATAAAACACAAACTAAAATGGGCAGCACTTGTGAAAGCATGGGAGGCTGAATTATAAATGAAAGGCAGTTACTATGCCTCTCCCTTCCAAGATTTCGGATATTCTCTGCTTATAAAAAGAGACATTTCTGGAAGTATTCATACTGTTTTGCCTTGCCAAGGCCATTGCCTTTTTAGACACCCATGAGTCCTCAAGAAGCTATCAAAATATTATGAGTATTCATTTGTATTCATCTCAGTTTTCAAGGGATGAGAAAAGCCTGGACAGAGCATTCTTCTAGAAATACAAATCATCTTGAGGAGGATGCAGGTAATACACATTAACATAATTTGATGAGCAATGAACCAACAATAGTCAGCCAAAAAGGTAGAAATGCTTCCAAGATGATGCTTCACCACAATTACCCTTCAGTTTAAGGTCCAATGTGGAGTAGAGGGGGGGAAACACTATGGAGAGAGGTATCTATGTACAATGCAGTTGAATTGTTCTGGGCACCTCTCTAACTGCTGGGTCACTAACCTTGGATGGCTATCTTCAAGGCATATACAGGATTAGGTAGGATGTCCAGTTCACCTGTCAGTTAGTGGTGATGCATTTCAGCTGGTACAATAGTATTTATTTCCATTGTTCTATTCCCCCATTTTTCTGTAGGTAGAATAATACTGAATTACCTGTGGCATATATCTTGCCAATATAGATTCAGTGGTGATTATTGGCAAATTAATTCTTGCTTTAAGACACCCCCCCAAAAAAAAATAGCAAAGGGAAACTAAAGGGAATGACATCGAAGTCAAGGTTACTAAATGTCTTCTGACTTATTATCTATTCTTAGTTTTGGATGCTTCTTCCTGCCAAATGGTAGAAATGGGAAGATAGGAGGTGGGGGTAGGGAAAGAAAAAAGACCAGATCAATTACTAAACCCTGGGTCTGACATGACTATTTATCAACTCTATCACCCAGTTATCCAGTTTCATTTCTTAAAAATCATTAATGAATAAATTAATTGAATGAATGAAAAAGGAGCTCAATATACATGTTGTAGATATATGCAAAGCTGATGTAAATAAGACGTTAGTGGAATAGTCTCATCTTTATATTCTTGACAATCTTCTCTAAAAAGAAAATGAATTTTAGTATAATAATATTTTAACCTAGCAATTACTATTTATTTATTTTTTTTATTTGAGTGCAGTTGACACACAATGTTACATCAGTTTCAGGTGTATAATATAATGGTTCAACTTCTCTGTACACTAAGCTATGCTCACCACAAGTGTAAATACTGTCACCATACAATTTTACAATATCATTGACTATATTCCTTTTGCTGTGCCTTTTTTTCCTTATGACTTATTTATTTAAGAACTGGAAGACTATCGGGGCACCTGGTGGCTCAGTTGGTTAAGTGACTGCTTTCGGCTCAGGTCATGATCCTGGAGACCCAGGATCGAGTCCCACATCGGGCTTCCTGCTCGGTAGGAAGCCTGCTTCTCCCTCTCTCAGTCCCTCTGCTTGTGTTCCCTTTCTAGCTGTGTTTCTCTCTGTCCAATAAATAAATAAAATCTTAAAAAAAAAAAAAGAACTGGAAGACTATCTCATACTCCCCTTCACCCATTTTGCCCATTCCCCAACTCCCCTTTCCTCTGGCAACCATCAATTTGTTCTCTGTATTCATAGGTTTGATTCTGCTTTTTGTGTATTTGTTTATTCATTTTTGTTTTTTAGATTCAGCATGAGTGAAATCATATAGTATTTGTCTTTCTGAGTTTGACTTACTTCACTTAGCATAATACACTCTTATTTATCCTAGAAACGTAAGAGCCCATGATGTTAAGCTCTTAAATCAATGTTGAACTCTCAGATGATTATGTTTAAAGCAAATACGCCATTTATTGTAAAACTGTAATTCAAACTTAATGTTCCTCATTTTCCAACACACACACTCTTTTGAAAATGAGTAATAGCCCAAAAGTTTCAGAAACATGATTCTGCATGAATCTAAGTCAGGAAGTCCCTGCAAAACTGTGTGGTTTTGATATATATTTATGTCTATTATATATGCAGCTTAAATCAGATATTTCCTGATTACACTGTGTTTGCTTTACTTAGCTTGGTTTTATGCTTGCTATACAAACATTTTAAAATTAACACTTTATAAAATCCCAAAATGTGATTCTAACTAATTATTTGGCTATGTGTGGCTTTGTACAAATTCCAGTAAATTTTATGCCTGAGTCCTACTAATAAACATTAACATAAGAATGAAACCATATTCCAACACATCATACCACAAAACAATTTCTTCTAGTGATAAATAACATGCTAGCCCTGGAAAATATTTAGCACGATATTGTGCAGTATGACCTTCCTCTAAGGTCAGTCAAAAACAGTTGGTCATCCTGATTCCCAGTGTAAGCATTCTATTAAGGCAATGTAAATTCTCCTTAGATTGTATCTAATACTTGGCAAGATGTTAAAAGTGTGTGTGAGAAAAGACAAACACTCAGGAATCAAGATAAATAATATTTTAATAAACTCAATAATTGAATTTCAATGAATTCAAAAATTGAATAAAACCAAAATTATTTTTTAATGTGATAAACATCAAAATTTTATATGAAGACAAGACCCTATCTCACTCAACTCACCCTCAGCTCATCTGAGCTCTGATTTCAATACAACTGTACTTACAAAAGTAAATGGATAGTCTATAGGTCATAGCTTGTCATCCTGTTTTTTAAAAAATATTATTTATCTTAGGGCGCCTGGGTGGCTCAGTGGGTTAAAGCCTCTGCCTTCAGCTCAAGTTATGATCTCAGGATCCTGGGATCCAGGCCTGCATCGGACTCTCTGCTCAGCAGGGAGCCTGCTTCCTCCTCTCTGCCTGCCTCTCTGCCTACTTGTGATCTGTCAAATAAATAAATAAAATCTTTAAAAAATATTATTTATCTTAATAAATGTATTTTGGTGTCCCCTTAAAATGCCTTTGAGATGAGTGTCTCACTCATCTCACTCTATATGTAAGTATACAGCTGGCCCTGGTGTCTACATATGTCAAGCCCTATTGAACCGCATACTTTAAATATCTGCAGTTGATTTAACATAAAGTATGAAACTGTTATAAGTAAAAATGAAAAACTCTTCAGTTATAAAGCTGTAGATACTTTATTTTCACTCCCATTCACTAATCTATTCACAGAGCATAGATTCAATTGGCTTGTATTTGAGGAGAATGTATCTCCTTTATTTCCATGTTCTTCTCTGTACTGATGTAGATTGTGGTAAAGTACAAAAAGAAGGGACCTATGATTACTTTCTGACAATGTAGTTGTGTACTAGTTGGAAGTAGGTTTATCTGTGAGTTATAGAAAAATAGCAGCAATTTAAGGAAGGTAAAGTTTATTCCATTCTCTCTTTTCTTTCTGAGCTACAACATTTATTCTTTTGGTTTAAGTAGGTGACCTCTGAGCTCCTGCAGCAAAATAGGAAAAAATAAAGAGGAGGGCAAAGGGGACATTCCAGTTGTCTCTTTGGGAAGGTTTCTGGAAGCTAACATAATATACTTCTGTTTTCATCCCTTCTACAGATTGTAGTCACATGGAGACATAACTTAGCTATAAGGAGTCCCAGAAATTATTCTAGATGGACATATGGACATATAAACACTTTATCTTTATGGAATTGGGCATAACCTTTCTCTTCTAAAATAAAGGGGTTTATTTCATGACCTTGAGGTTTCCCCAAAGTTTAATACTCTGTATTTTAATTCAATCAGAAACAAAAATGAATCTAATTTGGGGAACATTGGGAATGAAAAGAGGTAATAGTAGTAATGTTATACCTGACTGAAAATAGGCTTTCTGGTTTGAGTTCAATAGTACACAAGGAAGTACATTTTAAAAGTAGTTACACTGAATGGTTAAAATGCCTTTTAAAATCTCTATTTATATATTCTAAACTGGATATAAAAACTGGGAGATTTATTTTAATAATTCTTGTCACTTACATTTGAAAACAGGTTTATTTCTCCCATGAATAAAGACAAACCTTTCTATACTTTCTCTCCTGATTAAAAACTATTTTAAGCTAACTAAAATGTGCATGTTCAATCTAACATTTTTTGTCTTTTGGGGAAGATTTAGTAATAATGACTAATTTGTTCAAATGTCATACTGCAAGACAACAACCAGTATTTAAAGATATATCTAGAAGGTTTTAGACTCATTTAACCTTAAGTAACTGAAAAGAAAGCATGGTAATAAAGATATGAATGTATTTTTTAAATAACTGTAAATGTCTGTGACCAGTGAAATTTAATAAAGAGTAGAAGAATTTAGTGGTTTTGAGGAGACACTTGGAAACTGGAAACATTTGGATTAGAGCTTATATTGTAAATGTTTAAAACTTTGTATTTTCCTAATGTCTGAACATCCTCACAAACAGGCTATGAGAACCCCACCCAGGTGACCAGGTGCAGCAGTATGATAAAGCTGTTCTCTGCCATAAGTTTCCCTTCTTAACCTCCCCTGACTATGATCTAGTGACATTCAAATGCATCAATGAAATGCCCCTTTGCTTGTACACTCCACTCTGATCCCCAATAAAAGTACTTATCCACAGATCCTTACTCTCTCTCAGTTTCTCACCTGCTTCGCTAAGCCCACTCACAGAGAACTCCTCTTGTGTGGCCTCCTGCATGGCATGCAGGTAACTTCTTCTTCTAGGACCCTGAATGTAACAAATCTCTTTCATTTTCATCTCCCTCTCCATGGTGTTATTCTATGTCCACAGCAAACTGAGTGTCAAAAATGGTCCACTTTGGGCACCTGGGTGGCTCAGTGGGTTAAAGCCTCTGCCTTTGGCTCAGGTCATGATCTTAGGATCCTGGGATCGAGGCCCGCATCGGGCTCTCTGCTCAGCAGGGAGCCCGTTTCCTCCTCTCTCTCTCCCTCCTCTCTGCCTGCTTGTGATCTCTCTATGGGTCAAATAAATAAATAAAATCTTTAAAAAAATGGTCCACTTTAAGTAACATAATTATCCCTTATAACACAGAGTCCTTGAAGCTATGGGATCTGGAGTAAATGACTTAACCTCTTTGAGCCTCAGTTTATCATCTAAAACACAGAGTTGACAATATAACCTATATAATAAGGCAATGATACTGCTTTAATACCATCATGCACATAAAGTGCTCAACTCAAAGCTTGGCACATGGGGATTACTCAATAAATGTACTTGTTATTATTGCTAAGATAGGAAAGAACACAAAAAAAGGGGGAGAGCAAGAAAGGCAAGTAAGTTTGTGATGAGGCAATGTGGCAACTTTTTATACTCAGGAACAAGAGCATTTGTGAGGAGCATAATGTGCAGGAATATAAACAAATGACCTTAGGACTAGCCATAACTGCTAGGTGCTGGCATAATGATAATGGTAAGGAATATATGTAGGTGATAGCAAACCTGTATAAATTCACCACACTCAGCCTTTGTTCTATGTGCCTCAAGCCCAGAAGCCTTTGAGAAACATGAAAACTCGTGATATATGGGTTTTAACTAGAAAGTACCTCAGCTATCTTAACTGTGGAAATTACAAGGTTGAAACGTTTCTGAATCACACTTTCTCACACATACTTATTCTTTGCATCTGCAGAATGGCACCAGAGGCTATGATGTCTGTGGGTTTTATCTGTATAGTGGATGACCACAAGTCCAGCCTGCCATGAAGTACCTATGTTGCCAGGCTTCACAGAAAGAAAATACACAATTCTTAGCCAGTGTGAAACAGTTTAAGGATATATGCAAGAGAAAAAGGAAAGGGTGAAATATATCCACTGGCTATTTTTGCAATAAAAAATATAGTAAATCTTCATTACCGTGTATTTTTAAAAATGGAAATATATGTATATGGAGGAGCAGGATGGCGGAGGAGTATCATCGGGTCCAAGGAGTTCAGCTGGATGGTTATCAAGCCAGTTGGAACACCTACAAACTCAACAGGAGATCGAAGAAAAGAAGAGCAGCAATTCTAGAAACAGAAAAGCGACCACTTTCTGGAAGGTAAGACACAGGGAGCAGTGAATTAGAGGCGACATTTAGGAAGACAGACCATGGGGGGCAGGGCTGGCTTCTGGCCAGGAGTACAGCAGCTGAGCACAAAATCGGAACTTTTAGAAGTCAATTTCACTGAGGGACATAGCCCCAGAGGCTAAGGAGGGGGTGGAGCCCTCGCTGGGACAGTATGGTCTCAGGACCTGTGGGGTCACTGAAGGACCTGGGATGCCTGAGTGCAGCAGAGCTCCCAGGTATCAAAGCTGGGAAGCCAGCTGCAGAGACTGAGCTGAGAAATGGGCTCTCGGTTCTGGCTTATCTTAAACCATGATCCGAAGCGCAGTCACGCCACTGTTCTTCAAGCAAGGACCCCGGAGGTGACAGATGAGGGGAAACCTCATCTGGGAGTGCGCGACAGGAATCTGCTGGGTTTGGAGACTCCAAACAGGGCTGAGTGCCAGAGACAGAAATGCTTGGTCACAAGTTGTGTGGACACGGAGTGTGGCCGGACCAGGGAGACAGGCGTGATAATCTGTTTTTCTCTAAGGGTGCACTGAAGAGTGAAGCTCTGGGCCAGAGACTGGGAGGCTTCCATCTTCATTCCTGTCCTTCAAAACTGTAACGAAAGTGTTCAGGGAATAGAAGCTACTAAGAGCAAGCCTGAGCAGATTCCTTAGCCTGGCTCCTGGCAAGGGTGGGGCAGTTCAGCCTCAGGCAAAGACATCTGAGAATCATTCCAAGAGGCCCTTCCCCCAGAAGATCAGGGAGAACATCCAGCCAACACCAAGTTCACTAATCAGTGAGGACTGTGGAACTTCAGAGCTAGGGGAATGCATCAAGTAGAATCCATGGCTTTTTTCCTCATGATTCTTTGGTCTTCCAAAGTTAATTCTTAAAATTTTATTTTTTCTTATTCTATTTTTGAATTTTTTCTCTTTCCTACTTTAACATTTTTCTTTAAACTATTTATCAATACTTTTTAAAAAGAATCTTTTTCGATTTTCATTGTTTTAGTCATATTCTATCTCTTCATTGTATTTAAGCTTATTTTTGTATACATATATAAGTTTTTCTTTCTTTAAAACTTCAAGATACAGATTTTTCTAATAGATAAAAATATACCCTAAATCTAGTGCATGGCTGTTCTAGTCTCCAGCCTCATCACATTCTTTCCTTTTCCTTTTCAACCAACTTCTTACCTTACCAATTCCTTTTTTACATACTTTTTAAAATTTTCATCTTTACAGTCATATCCCATCCCTTCATTTTATCCCTTATTTTTGTACACTTATAAGTTTTTTTTTCTTTAAAAATTTGGGAGGCAGTTTCTTCTAACAGAACCAAATATACCCAAAATCAAGTGTGTGGCTCTGTTCTAGTCTCTAGCCTAATCATGCATATATAGAGAGACAAATAGACATAGATAGATGGAGGTATATAGATTTTTTTCCCTCTCTTCTCCTGCCAATTTTGGGTCTCTTCTGATTTGGTTAGTATGTATTTCTCTAGGGTCATTTTGCTACCCTTTTAGAATTTTGTTCTCTCATTCATCTATTCTTATCTAGATAAAATGACAAGGTGGAAAAACGCACCTCAAAAAAAAAAAAAAAAAGAACAAGAGGAAGTACTGATGGCTAGGAACCTAATCAAAAGGACATTAGTAATATGTCAGAACTAGAGTCAGAATGACGATTATCAAGGTGTCGGCTGGGCTTGAAAAAGCATGGAAGATATTAGAGAATCCTTTCCTGGAGAAATAAAATTCCATACTGAAGAAATAAAAGGATTAAAATCTACCCAAGTTGAAATCAGAAAAGCTATTAATGACATGCAATAAAAAAGTGGAGGTTCTTACTGCTAGGATAAATGGGAAAGAAAAGAGAATTAGTGATATAAAAGACCAAATGATGGAAATAAAGAAGCTGAGAAAAAGAGACAAACAACTACTGGACCATGAGGGGAGAAATGAGAGATAAGTGATATCATAAAATGAAACAAAATTAGAATAAATGGGATCCCCGAAGAAAAAGAGAGAGAAGCAGAAGGTATATTGGAATAAATTATAGCAGAGAATTTCCCTAATTTGGCAAAGGGAACAAGGATCAAAATCCAGGAGGCATAGAGAACTCCCCTTAAAATCAATAAAAAGAGGTCCACACCCTGTCATCTAATAGTAAAACTTATAAGTCTCAGTGACAAAGAGAAAATCCTGAAAGCAGCATGGGAGAAGAGGTCTGCAGAGTACAATGGCAGAAATATTAGATTGGCAGCAGACATACCACAGAGACATGGCAGGCCAGAAAGGACTGGCATAATATATTCAGTGGTCCCATTTTGAGGGTTTCTAATACACAGTAGAAACTCAGTCAGTAATGCCCCTAGTGCTTAATTCATAGATTCAGAGCTCTAGATATTACATTTCTCAGTCAGGATGAATCAGTCCAATCAGCCAGCTCTGCAATGATTCCTAGTTTTTGTATGAAGACCAAAGTTTTGATAAATGAATAGTTTAGAATGTCCAAAATTCCCAGTGAGTGCCCCCTGGTAATAATTGAGTTAAGGTGGCCCAATTATATATATATATTTTTTATTGTTAACAAATATTCTAAAAATGACAATTATTATTAAGTTTTCCTAAAGACTTATGCTGTGGAAAATGGATTTTTTTTTTTTTTACTGTTTCTAGGTGAAAAGTAATGGTGATATACTACTTACTCTAATATGCCTCTCAGAATATATTACATAAAAATGAGAATGCAAGAACTGCGATGTGTTATTCAAAAGTCCAAGCTGATAAAAAAGTAGAGGCAAACAGACTCCAAAATTTGATCTTCTGGTTGTATGTTACTTCTTTCTTATATTTATACACTATTTTTTTGAAAACGGCTATTATATTTAGTAAAAATTCAAAAATGTATTTGAATTGTTTTTAAAATATTAGAAACAAGCTTCAAAATCTAGGTTTTATATGAAATAATCAGAGACTTTATATAAATTTATCAATACCAGTTCTTCACAGGCTTGGTATTGTTCACCTCTTTTACTACTCTCCATATTCATTGGCTAAATATATAAATATATAACATAAAGTCAACGTGCTTACATTAAGACCTCTCATTCTCAAACAGACCTAGCACCTAAGATCAAAATTAAACCTTTTTCCTAATGGTAGCGTGACCTATATGTTGCCTAAATTTTAATAAGACAAGAAGCTAGAAAAAGCAAGGAAACAGATCCCCTATGCTGTAATTTTTGAAACGGTGTCTGCCCTACCAACACCTTGATTTTAGCCCAGTGAGATTCATACTGGATTTAAAACTTACATAACTGTAAATAATATACCATGTTGCTTTAAGCTACTAAGTTCATCGTGATTTATTATAATAGCAACAGGCATCTAAGTAACAGCAAATATAAGCCACATATATACAATATACAGATAAATCTATGGTAAATATAAGAAGTAGAATATACATATACATTATATATGTATATATATTATATATATATAATATTTATATTAAATAATAGCTCACCTTGCTAAAGGGAATAAGGCACCCAAACATGAAACAATTAGAAGGTAACAGAAATTACTGTGTAACCAAGTGCTAATTTGTGCGGTTCAGAGAAAATGTAAGACTTCAGAGAAAGATGTGTTTGACTATCAATATAAGCCTATGCATTTGGGTAAGACTTCTCCTTAAGGAGAGAATTGGAGTATTATATGGAAGATGGGAGGAAGATTTCCTTGATAATACTGAACATGAAGAATAGCTGGAATTATATAACACAATTAAAAACAAAAAAGAAGAGCTAGACCTAATGTTTGGAGTTCTCTCCTCTGTATAATTCTTTCAGATCACAGATGATGTACTTTTTTGTTTGTTTATTTGTTTTCTGTTTGTTTTTTTTTTTCTCAAAATAGACAGCTTGCTTTGATTGATAGTGAGGCCCTGGAGAGCTGAGAAGGAATTTGAGACTTTATTTGGACTCAGCATGAAATGCTGCCACGGTCATTTAGAGGTGTGTACTAGGGTCCCAGAAAAGAGTAAGGCTTTGCATGCTTAGTTTGGATATTACCACAACTGATACTCAGCTTTTATATCAGTTAATAAAATATGGAACTATATTGAATATATAAACTATACAGGCTGACAAAAAGTGTCTCCCTAACTCCCCAAATGTCTCACTGTTACCTTGGCTATTTTGATTCCACCATAGGGCCCTGAATCATCCCTAATTCAGCAACTATGGAACTAATGTGTGGGGTTGCTTTATTGAATAAAGTTAGGTAGGGTGTTATACTAAAAAACTTTTCAAGGACAGTTTGAATCCTACGGTTATGTATTATCTAGAACAAACAGAATATGTGTACTTGGTTTAAAGAATATATTAATTTATGTTTATAGATATAATTTATTCTGAATCAAATGGAAAAGTAGCTGTATTAAAATTTACTTCTCAGGAAAAGCCTGTTAATCAGCATCATGGAAAAGCTGTTGGTATAACCACTTCATGAGATGCTTAGCAATGACCTCACAACAGTAGCAGGAGTTAGCAGATTCATGCCATTCAGTTTTCTCAGGCCAAATAGTTCAGTTTCTTGGCATACTTTGAAAAAATTCTAAAAATGGCATTTTCCATGTGCAAAGAAATGAGAATGGAATGTCTTTTCTGTTACCACCATATACAGAAGGAATCTGGAGTTTCTTATAAACATGTTAAGTTTTGTTGTGGTAGCTAGACACGATACCAACATATGGTGGCTAGAGAAACAGACATTTAGAATTATCTTATGTAACAAAATTAAAAAATGAAAAACATTTTTATTAGCAGTCATGCTGGGAGAATGCATGACTGTATTTCAGTCACAACCATATAAAAGCAATTAATTAAGGAAATGGCACCATACTCAGGTACAGCTGCTGTTCTCATTTATGCTTTTATCTATGAGGTCATGGTTGAGTTGTTGAACTAGCCAAAATTTGACATTTTCTGTAGAAAGCAAACAGGTTGCCAGAAGTCATTTTGTAACAATAATTCCATGTCTCCCAAGCCTTTAAAAAATTACATATTTCATGTTTACTCCCGTCTTCATCCAGATTATCTACTTTACCTGAAATCTTTGAGAAATTTGGGCAATGAGCTAGTTGAGTAAGTGTAGGATCTATGATATAGAACTCACTTACTTTTGAGGAAACATTAATCAAAATATCAAAAATGAGAATGAACCAGAATTTTATTACTTAGTTATACTCTGCCATTAATAATACGTAAATTGCATTGTTGCTAAATCTAGACCTAGAATTCCTTTACTACTTTTTATGAAAGTTCTTTTGGGTTTGGAAATGTGTTAAACTTTACATCTGAATCAAAAATGAACATATACATATAAAATTTGTATGTGTAATTGCAAACTTTAATATAGCATCAGAGTTTGACTTTTAATTAATAGTGTATATATATTTTTTCTTCTGAGACTGGGCTTCTTATGGATAAAAGTGTGTCTTATTCATTTTTATTTACCAAGAAGATAGAATTATTCTTGGAAGAAGACACTAAGTAATCAATAATTGAGTTCAATTTAATTGAATTTCATATTCAAATTTTTATAATACATATGTTTTAGGGACAGTATTCTGCTTGGATGATGCCTTGCATTGCTTATGCAGGGCAGTATAATTGAGTATAACAGTCTTGAATTGATTTTTTTATGAATTTAGGCAAACCAAAATGCATTTTCAGAGATATTGTTGTTTTACATCTTTTGTTACTATAATATTTGTAACCTTAAGAATAAAACATTTATATTTTATTTTCAGCATTTACAATTATCCCCCAAACATAGAATAGCATTAAAGAACTAGGTTTGAGCCTAGTATTTGTTGCTACTTAGTATCTGAATCTAACTTCTCAAGGTTAAAATTGCAATGACTTTTTAAGATGGGAAAATTGGTCTACATAATGTTTCTTTTGAAGTCTAAAGTTCTAATTTCTAACATGTCATTTGTGTTTACAAAGTCCAGTAAGATATGGGAAACAGAAGTTAGGCAACCCCTTCAATTCTATCCTCAGTTTAAGAAAAAGAAAGTTATATTTAAGTATCATTAGTATTTACCATTGTACTTTCTCAGGCAGTAGGTGGAAGTAGGTATCAAGATTCCTCTTTCTTGACCTGGGATACAGTACTCAAATATTTGGGCTCTGATTTATTTACAGGCAAAAGAAAGAAAACAAAAATCCTTCTTCCTTAAAAGGACAAATGGTAGAAAAGAGATAGCAAGAGATTTGAACAAGTTCATTGAAACAATGTAGAAACAGGATTAAATTAGTTCTGAGTTCAAGTTCTTTATTTAACTTATATAAATAACTTATTTTCACATATGCAGCTTTATTTTTTCGCATCGCTCTACATGAGAGATTCTCTTCAATTCTGACACATTTCCACCACTTTTATAATGCTTTCCTTCCTAAGTTCCTTATCCTTATTTCTTTCCTTTTAGGTTCTTTTATATTTTTATTTCTTTTAAATTTTCCATTCATTCATTCCCATGAGAAGAATCACAGAAGCAACGCTAGTTATTTTTTTTTTAAGATTTTATTTATTTATTTGACAGAGAGAAACACAGCTAGAGGGAACACAAGCATGGGAAGTGAGAAAGAAAGAAGCAGTCTTCCCATGGAGCAGGAAGCCTGATGCAGGGCTCAATTCTGAGACTCAAGGATGGTGACCTGAACTGAAGGCAGACACTTAACAACTGAGCCACCCAGGTGCCCCTAATTATTTTCTCCTTTTAGCAGTAAAGGTAATAGTAAAAGCATTAAGAAAATACATATTTGATGGCATATTTAACAGCATGCACTAAAGTTTACATTTTAATGGACCTTGAGCTAAATGAAAATACATAAATTCTTTTCCCTCTATCAACTGTAAAAGTCTACTTGAGATGATTTAATCAGGGTTGTGTTGAGACTTTTTTAAAAAAGTGATTGAATGCTAATTACTAATCTGTTCTCTCATTAAACAATCTTTTAAGGTAGGAATTCAAGCTGAGTGCTTAAATTAGTGGTACTCAACTTTTAGCAGTGGCCACATTTAATGAAAGAAGAAACATTGAAATAATAGAGAATAGTGAAGGTGTGAAAGGAGAGAAAGCAGGATTAAGGAGGTTAAGAAATAGTACGACATAACTCTAATACATCTTTGCTCTTTTGAGTTCTTGGTAATTGTCTTCTTCTGGATCCCTATAACCTAATAGAGTTCTCAAATTTTAGAGACTCAGAATCTCCTGGAAGACTTAATAAAATACATAAACTGGGTCTTACCCCCAGAGTTTCTGATTCAGTGGATCTGGGGTAAGATTCAATGGGTCTACTTTTCTAATTGGTTCCTAAGATGTGCTGATGTTGTTAGCCAGGAAACTGTACTTTTGAGAACTGGTTGCTATAGGTTGTATAGTGACTGCTTTAAGAAAAAAAAATCTTTCTAAATATCAAATTGTTTTTATTTTTTATTTAAATTCAATTTAATTAACATAGAGTCTATTATTAATTTCAGAGGTAGAATTTAGTTATTTGCTAATTGCACATAACACCCAGTGCTCATTATATCAGGTGCCCTCCCTAATGTCTATCACCCAGTTACCCCATCCTCCAAACCACTTCCCCTCCAGAAACCCTCAGTTTGTTTCCTATAGTTAAGAGTCTCTTATGGATTATCTACCTCTCTGTTTTTGTCTTACTTTATTTTTCCTTTCCCTTCCCTATGTTCATCTGTTTTATTTCTTAAATTCCACAAATGAATGAAATAATATGGTTTTTGTCTTTCTCTAATTGATCTACTTCATTTAGCATAATACTCTCTAGTTCCATGACACGGTTGCAAATGATAAGACTTCATTCTTTTTGATGGCCGAGTAATATTCCACTGTGTGTGTGTTTGTGTGTGTGTGTGTGACCTCTTCTTTATCCTTTCAACTATTGATGGCCATCTTGGCTCTTTCCATAGTTTGGCTATTATGGACATTGCTGCTATAAACATTGGGATGCAAGTGCCCTTTTGAACACTATGTTTGTATCCTTTGGATAACTACCTAGTACTACAATTGCTAGGTCAAAAGTTAGCTTTATTTTTAACTTTTGATGAACCTCCATACTGTATTCCAGAGTAGCTGCACCAGTTTGTACTCCTACCAACAGTGTAAGAGGGTTCTTCCTTTTTCCACATCCCCACCAATATCTGTTATTTCCGGAGTTGTTAAAACCAGCTCCTGTTCTGTCATCTAAACTTTGCAGTCAGTATTTTCTACCCTGGACTTAGATTGCATGAGCTTTTTTTTTTTACAAAGATGTTTTTGTTGTTTTAAGGATTTTATTTATTTGACAGAGAGAAACACAGCCAGAGAGGGAACACAAGCAAGAGGAGTGAGAGAGGGAGAAGCAGGCTTCCCGCTGAGCAGGGAGCCCAATGCGGGACTCGATCTCGGGTCTCCGGGATCATGAACCGAGCCGAAGGCAGTCACCCAACCAACTGAGCCACCCAGGCGCCCCCAAAGATGCTTTTTATTAACACTCTTTCACAGCTTTCTTTTTTTAATGTAAGGGTTAAAGTTTTCTTTAAATTCTGGTTTGATCAAGCAACAAAAGGCAGGCTGGCTGGAAACATGATTACGAATACAGAGAATCTGCAATCACTATAACATTAAAGTAAGTATCTGAGATATATCAGCAAAGTATCCACAGAAAAAGTGTGCTATTTTCACAAACCAGAAATCATTCCAGATTTATGAAAACAGCAGCAGAGCATTATAAGAATGATAACACAGACATACAAACACAAAGATTATTACACTTACCATGATTTTGAAAATTCCCCAAGAGTTTATAATATGAAAATCTTAATGTTAAGAGGTGACATCATGCAGACTGCTGATATTTTGAACCATGCATTCATTCTAGTCAATGTAAATGAAATGATTTGTTACACTAATAAAAAGAAAAATCATTCATATAATCACTATATGACTCCATGTAGACCATCAGAATTCCATAAAGTACTTATTTTGAATTTTTGATATCTGGGGCTCTTATTTTATGGGGAGTAGACGGGTTTGGTGTAATAAAAGTTGACTAACAATTACAGCTAAACTAGGGCTTCAGAATATTCTCTCTTCAAAATGAACAAAATCTTTTATCACTGGATTCAAGCCTATCAATTTTTTACTTTTTAGAAATTCAAAGGATGGCATAATTCCTTAGTGATTTCAAAGATGATAGGTAAAGGGCATTAGAGACAAAACAATTCTTGTTTAGATGACAGGAAGGCTACTGCATCACTGGGGCACCTGTGTGGCTTAGTCAGTTAAGTGTATTCCTTAACACTAATGATCCCAGGGTCCAGGGATTCCCCCACCTCCTCCGGCTCCCTGCTCTGCTCAGTGGGGAGTTTCTCTACCTCTCCCCCTTGCCCACTGGTGGTCATTCCCTCTTTCCTTCTCAAATAAATAAAATCAATTAATAGAGTGATAATTATACCATACCTCTCTGTCTTTGTCTCTCTCTCTCTCTGTTTTATTTTTATTTTTTAAAAAATATTTTATTTATTTGACAGAGAGAAACACAGCTAGAGAAGGAACACAAGCAGAGGGACTCAGAGGGGGAGAAGCAGGCCTCCCGCCGATCGGGAAGCCCGATGTGGGGCTCGATCCCGGGTCTCCAGGATCATGACCTGAGCCGAAAGCAGTTGCTTAACCAACTGAGCCACCCAGGCGCCCCTCTCTCTCTGTTTTAATTTCATATAATATGTCAGAGAACTCAGTTCTTCTTAACAAAGCCTGAACTGAGTTTAAACGTTTGTGAGTTTTACCAAAGCCTAACCAATCCACAGGACCCCTGGATGGCTCAGTTAACTGGTTAAGCAACTGCCTTCAGCTCAGGATGTGATTCTAGGGTCCTAGGATTGAGTCCTGCATCAGGGTCCTTGCTGAGTGTGGAGCCTGCTTCTCCATTTGTCTGCTGCTCCCTCTGCTTGTGTTCTCTCTCTAAGAAATAAATAAAATATTTTAAAAAATGATAAAGTTGTCAATTTTCCAAAAAGACATAATAATTCTTAATATGTATACATGTAACAACAGAGCATTAAAATACATGGGGAAAAATGATAGAAATGAAAGGAGAAAGAGATAAATCATTTCACTGATAGAAGTGAAAAGAGAAATAGATAAATCTACTATTACACTTGGAGATTTCAATACCCTTCTCTCAGAAATGGACAGACACAACAGGCAGAAAATCAAGAAGGACAGAGTTGAACTTAACAGCACCATGAATCAACTGAATATAATGTACATCTATCAACAATTTCATCCAAAAATAGCAAAATTCAATCTTTTGAAGCTCACATAGAACACTCACTAAGACAGACTACATTCTGGGCCATAAAACACATGTTAAGAAATTGGAAAGAATAGAAATTATACACTGTCTGTTCTTAGGCCAAAATGGAATTAAACTAGAAGTCAGTAACAGAAAGATAACTGGAAAATCCCCAATACTTGAGATTAAACAACACATTCTGAAATAACATATAGCTCAAAGAAGAAATCACAAAATAAATTTAAAACTTTGAACTAAATCCAGATGAAAATACAACTTACCAAATTTCGTGGAATGTACTGAAAGCAGTGATTACACCTTAGGAAATAAGAAAAAGAAGAGAAAATTAAATACAAAGTAAACACAAGAAAAGATGTAATAAAAATTAGAGCAGAAATCAGTAAAACATAAAATAGACAGTGAGTAGAGAAAATCTATTTTTAAAAAGCTGATATTTTGAAAAGACCAATAAAATCAATAAGCCTCTAGCCAGGCTAAGAAAAAAAAAGAAAAGACATAAACTACTAATATCAGAAATCAAAGAGAAAACATCACTACATATATCGGAAGGATAATAAAAGAATATTATGAAAAATTCTATGCCTACAAATTAGATAATTTGAATCAAATGAACTAATTCCTTGAAAGACACAATTGGCCAAAAACCACACAAAAATAGATGATCTTAACAGGTCTATATCTATTACAGAGATTTAAATGAATAAGTTAATAAACTTCTAAAATAGAAAGCACCAGGCTCAGATGAGCTCATTAGTTAATTCTACCAAATATTTAATAACGAAATTATACTAATTCTCCACAATCTCTTTAGAAAATAGAAGCACAGGGAATACATCCTAACTCATTCTATGAGACCAATATTATCTATCAATACTGGTCTACCAAACCAGACAATGACACTATAAAAAAAAAAACAAACCCTAAACCTCAATCCCACAAAAACAGGTTTAAAAATCCTCAACAAAATATAAGCAAAATGAATCCAGCAGTGCATTAAAAGAATTAAACATCAGAACCAGTGGGATTTATTCCGGTAATAAAACATTGGTTCAATGTTCAAGAATCAATTAATGGAATTCATCATAACAACAGGCTAAAGAGGGAAAATCATATAATCATTATTCAATAGATGTAGAAAAAGTATGTAATTAAAATCCAACACCCATTCATGATAGAAACCATCAGCAAACTAGAAAAAGATCAGAACTTCCTCAACTTGGATCTACAAAAAGCTTACATCTAACATCATATGTAATAATGAGAAACTAGAATATTTCTATCTAATGGAAAAAGGCAAGAATGTGTCTTCTCACCACTCATTTTTAACATCATATAAAAGTCCTAGTTAATGCAATAACACAAGAAAGAGAACTAAAAGTTTCCTTTCCCTGTTTGGAAAGAAGAAATAAAATTGTTTTTATTGGAGGAGCAAGATGGTGGAGGAGTAGGACACCTAGATATCATAGGGTCCCAGAAGTTTAGTTAGATCGTTATCAAACATGTCAGACACCTACAGACTCAACAGGAGATCGAGGAGAAGAGCAGCAATTCTAGGAACAGAAAAGTGACCATTTTCTGGAAGGTAGGATGCACAGAGAAGTGAATTGGAGGTGACATTTGGGAAGACAGACCACAGGAGGAGGGGCCAGCTCCAGACCAGCAGCACAGCAGTGGAGCACAAAATTAGAATTCTTAGAAGTCAGCTCTGCTGAGGAATGTTGCCCCAGAGGCTAAAGCGGGGGAGAGGGGGTGGAACCTTTGCTGGGATAGTGTGGTCTCAGGACCCATCTGGCCAAAGAAGGACCAGGAGTGCCTGAGCGCGGCAGAGCTCTCAGTTATGGGGAAGATGGTTGCAGAGACGGAACCAAGGAGTGGGCTCTCAGCTTGGGGTTACCTTAAACCATGATCCAAGGCACAGTCTGGCCACTGCTTTTCCAGTGGGAACTGCATCAGTCGCGGATCCACTGAGACCCCCTTCCTCCACCGGGAGGCATGGTGGGGGAGTGCGTTGCAGGAACCTGCTGCATTTGGAGACTCCAACTGGAGCCTAGTGCCAGAGATAAAAAATGCTTGGTCACAGGCCATGTGAGCATAGAGTGCCAATGGAGACCACGGAGACAGGTGTGATTGACTGCTTTTCTCTGAAGGTCCACTGAGGAGTAGGGTCCTGAGCTCTTGGCTCCTCTGGGCCAGAGACTGGGAGGCCACCATCTTAGTTCCCATCCTCTAAAGCTGGATGGAAAGCATTCAGGGAACAAAAGCTCCCAAGAGCAAACCTGAGAAGATTGCGTACCCTGGCCCCTGGCAAGGGTAGGGCAGTTCCGCTTCAGACAAAGACATTTGAGAATCACTGCAACAGGCCCCTCCCCTAGAAGATCAGGGAGAACATCCAACCAAAACCAAGTCCACTAACAATGAGAACTGTGGAACTTCAGAGCTAGCAGAATGCATCAAGTAGAATTCATTGCTGGTTTCTCAAGATTCTTTAGTTTTTCAAAGTTAATTTTTTTTAATTTTACTTTTTTCTTATTCTATTTTTTTCTTTCTTATTTTAATATTTTTAAAACTATTTGAAAGTATTGGGGCACCTGGGTGACTCAGCTGGTTAAGCGACTGTCTTCGGCTCAGGTCATGATCCTGGAGACCTGGGATCAAGCCCCATATCGGGCTCCTCGCTCTGAGAAGAGCCTGATTCTCCCTCTCACTCCCCTGCTTGTGTTCCCTCTCTTGCTGTGTTTCTTTCTGTCACATAAATGAATAAAATCTTTAAAAAAAGTATTATAAGTATTATCAATACCATTTTTAAAAATCTTTTTAAAATTTTCATTGTTTTAGTCATATTTTATGCCTTCATTGTATTTAAGCTTATTTTAGTATACATATAGGTTTTTCTTTATTTAAAACTTTGGGATACAGCTTCCTCTAGTAGAGAAAAATATACCCTAAATCTAGTGCATGGCTTTGTTCTAGTCTCCAGCCTCATCGCATTCTTTCCTTTTCTTTCTTTAATTTTTAATTTTTTTTTAAAGATTTTATTTATTTGGCAGAGAGAAACACAGCCAGAGAGGGAACACAAGCAGGGGGAGTGGGAGGGGGAGAAGCAGGCTTCCCACCAGAGCAGGGAGCCCAATGTGGGACTCAATCCCGGGTCTCCAGGATCATGACCTGAGCTGAAGGCAGTTGCCCAACCAACTGAGCCACCCAGGCGCCCCTCTTTCCTTTTCTTTTTCAACCAACTTCCTATGTTACCAATTCCTTTCTTAGAAACTTTTTAAAATTTTCATCTTTATAGTCATATTCTTCTAATAGAACAAAATATACCTAAAATCAAGTGTGAGGTTCTGTCCTAGTCTCTAGCCTAATCATATATAGAGAGACAAACAGACATAGATAGATAGAGGTAAAAAGATCTTTCCCTTTTTTTTTTTCCTTTCTTCTCCTGTCAATTTCAGGTCTCTTCTGATTTGGTTAGTGTATATTTCTCTGGGGTCATTTCTGCCCTTTTTAGTATTTTGTTCTCTCACTCAACTATTCTTATCTTCATAAAAAGACAAAGGACCCAAATGAATAAAATCATGAATCAAAGAGGAGGGATCACAACCAACACCAAACCAGTTTTAATCTCCCTATATCTTTAGAAAGTGGACTCCTCTAACAATAAATAACAGGACAAACCCAATAGGATCTGAAATACTTTCCTTTCCCACAAGGAGTTTTTGCCCTCACCTTCCCACCCTATTCTGTCAGTGTTTCTGTAAAATTGTTTTTGCCTTTGTAATATATAAATTACTGGTATTGGTGGTCATTCAGGTTGGGCTTAGCTTTTTGATCTCTTCAACTTTCTTTTACACTTTATGGTCTTTTTCTTTACTCTGTTGTGGTTTTGCACCATATAAATCCTACCACTGGGGCCCACTCTGCCTGGGTTTTTTTCTTGCTTCCTTTCCCTTCTTCTCGCTCTTTTTTCTTTCTTCTTCTTTTTCGATGGTGACTTCTTATTGCTCCAAAGCCTTTCAGCGAACAGTTCACCTCGACAGTGGTTGATATATTCAGCTATACCTCCCCTCAACCACTCTTTGCCAAAATGAATCGGAGGAGGAACAAGCAACAGAAGAAAAACCCAGAGACTGCAACCCCTGTCTCAGAATTACTGGAAATGAACATAAACGATATGACAGAAAGGGAATTCAGGGTAGTAATCGTCCAAGCAATGGCTAACTTAGAAAAGAACATTAGTCTCATTATAGAAGCTCTAATGATAGAAGTGAAAGCCGAGGTTAGAAAGGATATTAATGAGATGTAAGCTAATTTAAATACACTAACAGCTAGAGTAAGTGAAGCTGAAGATCGTATTAGTGATTTAGAAGACAGATGGATTAAGGAGGAGGAGCAAGAGAAGTCTTGAAACAAACAGCTAAAATCCCATGAAAATAGAATTAGGGAAATAAATGATGCCATGAAATGCTCCAATATCAGAATTATTGGAATCCCTGAAGGAGTTGAGAGAGAAGCCTAGAAGATATAGTTGAACAAATCATGGATGAAAATTTCCCGAATCTGAAGAATGAAACAAACGTTCATGTCTTAGAGGCAGAGAGGACACCCCCCAAGATTAATGAGGTCAGAAAAACCTCCAGGCACATAATTGTGAAAACCATGAATCATAAAATCAAAGAAAATGTCTTAAGGGCAGCTAGGGGGAAGCCATCCCTTACGTATAGAGGGAGGACCATCAGAATAACACCAGACCTATCCATAGAAACCTGGAAAACCAGAAAGGGCTGGCAAGACATAATCAGGAAATTACATGAAAAAAATATGCAACCAAGGATAATGTATCCAGCGAGGTTGACTTTCAGAATGGAAGGAGAGATAAAGAGCTTCCAGGATGGTCAAGGTCTAAAAGATTATGCAACCACCAAGCCAGCACTACAAGAAATATTAAGAGGGGTTCTATAAAAGAGAAACGAACTCATGAGTGACACAGAACAGAAATTTACAGAGGTAATCTATAGAAACAAGAACTTCACAGGCAACATGATGTCAATAAAAACATATCTATCAATAATCACTCTCAATGTGAATGGCCTAAATGCTCTAAAAAAAGGTACAGGATTACAGACTGTATAAAACAACAGGACTCATCCATATGCTGTTTAAAAGAGACACATTTTATTTTATTTACTATTAAGATTTTATTTTTTATTTGACAGAGAGAAACACAGCCAGAGAGGGAACACAAGCAGGGGAACACAAGCAGAGAGGGAGAAGCAGGCTTCCCACCAAGCAGGGAGCCTGATGTGGGGCTTGATCCCGGATCTCTGGGATCATGACCTGAGCCAAAGGCAGTCGCTTAGCCAACTGAGCCACCCAGGTGTCACCAAGAGACACATTTTAATCTAAAGACACTCCCAGATTGAAAGTGAGGGGATGGAGGACCATCTTTCATGGCAATGGACCTCAAAAGAAAGCCGGGGTAGTGATTCTTGTATTAGACAAATTGGATTTTAATCTAAAGACTGTAGTCAGAGACACAGAATGACACTACATCATTCTCAAAGTGTCTATACACCAAGAAGATCTAACAATTATAAATATGTATGTCCCCAACATGGGAGCAGCCAACTACATAAGCCAACTGTTAAGCAAAATAAAGAGTCATATTGATACAAACACATTAATTGTAGGAGATCCTAACACACCACTCTCAGCAATGGACAGATCATCTAAACAGAAAATCAACAAAGAAACAGAGCCTTGAATGACACATTGGACCAGATGGATCTCATAGATACCTTCAGAACATTCCACCCTAAAACAGCAGAATACTCATTCTTCTCGAGTGCACATGGAACTTTCTCCAGAATAGACCACATACTAGGTCACAAATCAGGGCTCAACTGATATCAAAATATAGAGATTATTCCCTGCATATTCTCTGACCACAATGCCGTAAAACTGGAACTCAACCACAACAAAAAGTTCAGAAGAATATCAAACACTTGGAAGCTAAAGACAATCTTGGATCAACCAGGAAATCAAAGAAGAACTGAAACACTTCATGGAAACCAATGAGAATGAAGATACATCAATCCATAACCTATGGGAGACAGCAAAGGCAGTCCTAAGGAGAAAATACATAACCATCCAAGCCTCACTCAAAAAAATTGAAAAATCCCGAATACACCAACTCTCATTACACCTCAAAGGACTGGAAAATCAACAACAAATTAAGCCAACCCCACACACAAGACAGGAAATAATTAAGATTAGAACAGAGATAAATGAATCAGAAACTAGAGATATAGTAGAACACATCAACAAAACTAGAAGCTGGTTCTTTGAAAGAATTAATAAGATTGATAAACCTTGACCAAAGTAATCCAAAAGAAAATGGAGAAGACCCAAATTAATAAAATTATGAATGAAAGGGGAGAGATCACAACTAACACCAAGGAAACAGAAACAATCATCACAAATTACTATCAACAATTATATGCCAATAAGTTTAACAATCTAGAAGATATGGATACATTCCTGGAAACCTATAAACATCTAAGACTGAAACAGGAAGAAATTCACAATCTGAATAGACCTATATCTAGTAATGAGATTGAAGCAGTGATCAAAATCCTCCCCTAAAACAAGAGCCCAAAACCAGATGGATTCCCTGGGGAATTCTACCAAACATTCAAAGAAGAAATTACACCAATTCTCCTGAAGCTGTTTCAAAAAATACAAATGGAAGGAAAACTGCCAGACTCTTTCTATGAAGTCAGCATTACTCTAATCCTCAAATCAGACAAAGAGCCATCAAAAAGGAGAACTTCAGATCAATATCTCTGATGAATATGGATGCCAAGATCCTTAACAAGATCTTTGCTAACAGGATCCAACAATACATTAAAAAGATTATCCACCATGACCAGGTGGGATTTATTCCAGGGGTGCAAGGGTGGTTCAACACTTGCAAATCGATCAACGTGATAGAACAAATTAATACGAGAAGAGGGAAGAACCACATGGTACTCTCAATTGATGCAGACAAGGCCTTTGATAAAATACATCATCTGTTTCTGATTATAACTCTTCAAAGTATAGGGATAGAGGGAACATTCCTCAACCTCATAAAATCTAATCTACAAAAAACCCACAGAGAATATCATTCTCAATGGGGAAAAACTGACAGCCTTCCCTGTGAAATCAGGAACAAGACAAGGATGCCCACTCTCACCACTACTGCTCAACACAGTTAGAGGTCCTAGCAACAGTAATCACACAACAGAAAGAAATAAAAGGTATCCAGCTTGGAAAAGAAGAAGTCAAACTCTCTCTCTTTGCAGATGGCATACATGATACTGTATGTGGAAAACCCAAAAGACTCCACCCCCAAACTACTAGAACTCATACAACAATTCGGTAATGTGGCAGGATACAAATCAATGCACAGAAATCAGTTGCATTCTTATACACTAACAATGAAAATATAGAAAGGGTAATCAGAGAAGCGATTCCATTTACTATGGCACCAACCATAAGATACTTAGGAATAAACATAACCAAAGAAGTTACGGTGTGTACTTGAGGAACTACAGAACACTCATGAAAGAAATTGAAGAAGACACAAAAAGATGGAAGAGCATTCCATGCTCATGGATTGGAAGAGTAAACATTGTTAAAATGTCTGTGCTTCCCAGAGCAATCTATACTTTCAATGCCATTCCAATCAAAATTCCACCAACATTCTTCAAAGTGTTGGAACCAAACAAACCTAAAATTTATATGGAACCAAAAAAGACCCCAAATCGTGAAGGAATTGTTGAAGAAGAAAAACAAAGTTGGAGGCATCATGTTACTTGACTTCAGGCTTTATTACAAAGCTGTGATTACCAAGACAGCATGGTACTGGCACAAAAACAGATAAAGAGACCAATGGAACAGAGTAGAGAGTCCAGATATGGACCCACATCTATGGTCAAATCATCTTCGACAAGCCAGAAAAAAAATATCCAATGGAAAAAAGACAGTCTCTTCAATAAATTTTGCTGGGAAAATTGGACAGCTACATATAGTAGAATGAAACTAAACGATTTTCTTACACCACACACAAAGGCAAACTCACAATGGATGAAGGACCTCAACGTGAGGCAGGAATCCATCAAAATCCTGGTAGAGAACATACACAGTAACCTCTTTGACATCGGCCACAGCAACTTCTTTCAAGATACACCTCCAAAGGCAAAGGAAACAAAAGCAAAAATGAACTTCTGGGACTTCATCAAAATATAAATCTTCTGTACAGCAAAGGAAACAGTCAATAAAACAAAGAGGCAACCCACAGAATGGGAGAAGATATTTGCAAATGATACTACAGACAAAGGGCTGGTATCCAAGATCTATAAAGAACTACTCAAACTCAACAATGAACACATCAAATAACTGGCAGGAGACATGAAGAGGCACTTCTCCATAGAAGATATACAAATGGCTAACAGACACATAAAACACACACTACTATCAGGGAAATTCAAATCAAAACCACACTGAGATATGACCTTACACCAGTCAGAATGGCCAAAATTAACAAGACAGGCTACAAGAAGTGTTGGAGATGCTGCAGAGAAATGGAAACCCTCTTACACTGTTGGTGGGAATGCAAGTTGGTGCAGGCCCTTTGGAAAACAGTGTGGATATTCTTTAAAATTTAAAAATAGAGCTACTTTATGACCCTGCAATTGCACTACTGGGTATTTACCCCAAATATATAGATGTAGTGAAAAAAGGGCCATATGTACCCCGATGTTCACTGCAGCAATGTCCCCAATCCCCAAACTGTGGAAAGAGCCAAGGTGCCCTTCAATAGATGAATGGATAAAGAAGATGTGGTACATATATACAATAGAATACTACACCTCCATCAGAAAAGATCAATATCCAACTTTTGTAGCAACATGGACTGGATTGGAAGAGATTATGCTGAGTGAAATAAACCAAGTAGAGACAAGTATCACATGGTTTCACTTACTTGTGGTGCATAAGGGGTAATGCAGAGGACAATGGGAGAAGGAAAGGAAATGGGAAGTAGGGTAATTCGGGGAGAGAAACGAAACATGAGAGACTTTGGACTCAGAAACAAACTGAGGGTCTTGGAGGGAAGGGGGTGAGAGGATGGGAGAGCCTGGTGGTGGGTACTGAGGGCACGTATTGCATGGAGCACTGGGTTGGGGGCATAAACAATGAATCTTGGAACACTGAAAAAATAAAATCAAATTTAACAAAAAAAAATAAAGAAGAATTAATACCTATTCTTCTGAAACTGTTACAGAAAAATAGAAATAGAAGGAAAACTTCCAAATTCAATTTATGAGGCCGGCATTACTTTAATCCCAAACCAAAGACCCCATCAAAAAGGAGAATTACAGACCAATATCCTTGATGAACACAGATGCAAAAATTCTCACCAAAATACTAGGCAATAGGATCCAACAGTACATTGAAGGAATTATTCACCATGACCAGTGGAATTTATTCATGGACTGCAAAGTTGGTTCAACATCTGCAGATCAAGCAATGTGATACAGTACGTTAAAAGATTAAGAACAGGAACCATATGATCCTCTCAATAGAGGCTGAAAAAGTATTTGACAAAGTACAGCCTCCTTTCTTGATTAAAACTCTTCACAGTATAGGGATAGAGGGTACATACCTCAATACCATAAAAGCCATTTGTGAAAAACCCACAGTGAATATCATTCTCAATGGGGAAAAATGGAGAGCTTTTCCCCTAAACACAGCAGGGCAGTCCACTCTCGCTTCAACATAATAGTAGAAGTCCGAGCCTCAGCAATCAGACAACTCACACCAGAATATCTATCAAGGAAGCTACATGAGTAATTAATAATCTTCCAAAAATAAAGCACCAGATGATTTTACTGATACAAGGAATTTAACAAAGTTGAACTCATAGCAGAGAATAAAATGGTGATTGCCAAAGGCTGAGAGGAAGTTCAGGAAAATGAAGAAATGTTGGTGAAAGGGTACAAAATTTTAGTTGTTCTAGATAGATAAGATCTGGAGACCTAATTTTCAGTACAGTTCAGTATAAGTAATAAAATTGTATTGTATACTTAAAAATTTGCTAACAGAGATCTTAAGTGTTCTTACCACAATAGAAAAATATTATGTGATGAGATAAATATTAGTTTGATTGTTGTAATCATTTCACAATGTATACATATATCAAAACATCAGGTTGTATACCTTAAATATATAGAATTTTTATTTGTTAATTATATCTCAATTTAAAAATAAGATAAAATAAAGCATAAGGCACAGATCAGGTCACTGGCAAATTCTACTAAACATTTAAAAAAATAATAGAAATTGTCTATGATTTCTTTCAAAACACTGAAACAGAAGAAACATTTCCGAACTCATTCTAGGAGGTCAATATTACTTTGTAACAAAATCCAGATCAAGATATTGCAAAAAAAAATGAAAACAAACAGAAAAACATCTACAGACCAACATCTCTCATAACCACAAATAAAAATACCCCAACAATTTATTAACAAATTTAATCCAGCAGTATACTGGAATGATTCAATATTATAAATCAGTCAACATAATCTACATATCAACTAGCTTTAGAAGAAAAAACATATACTAATTTTGCAGAAACTATTTGCCAAAACTATTTGGCAAATTTAGAAAAAAACTATTGGAAAAAAATAATTTGGCCAACATTCATTCATGATTAAAAAAAAAAAAACTCTCATGTTGGATTTCTACCCGAAATATACAAAGCCTCTTAAAATCCAACAAGAAACAAACAACTCAATTAAAAATTGGGCAAAAGATCTGACAGACACCTTACCAAAAATATATGGATGACAAATAAGCATGTGGGAAAATGCTAAATATTATATGCACATTAAAATAGTAATGAGATATTGATAATGATACCATTACACACTTATTAGAATAGCTTCAAAAGAAAAGAACTGCCAACTTCTGGCTAGGATGCAGAGCAAGAGAAAGCTCTTCACTGCTTGTGGGGAAAAAAGTGGTATGGCCACTTTGGAAGACAGTTTGGCAGTTCCTT